>CM067063.1:8929427-9166927 GCA_033980235.1 Diadema setosum | reverse complement strand
GGGCGTGGCTTTACAGTCTGCGATCATGGGCCCGAGATGGTAGACTGGTGCGCTGAAGCCATCTGGTCTTTATCAGATATCTTCATATTCTGTTATCATTGTCCCGTGTTTCCGTTTAAATTAGTTAATGCAGTTGCCACCAGATACTAGTAGTTAATGGTGCTATTTCCACACCGTTTCCTCAATCTTTTCATCGTGATCGTCCTCCTTGTAATTTCCGGGGGTTTTCTTTTTCCCATTCCCGTTTCATATCTTCATCTTTGTTTTCTTTATGCACTTGTATTTCTATTTCCTTTTCCATTAATTTTCTTGTTGTGGACTATTCTATCATGTTCTTTTCCCATTTCATTCCTCTTTTTCTCAATTGTCGTCCCTGACTTGTTCATTCTTTTTCTCTACGTTTAATTTGGTAAGCATGAAGTCAGCAAGAAACATTCCACCAACTCTATTTAACAGCAAGAACCACGGGGGGTGGGGGTGGGGGGGGGGGGGGGGAGGTGGCGAATTAGAATAATTCGATTCTGTACGAAGCCATGGCAGGAAAAGAGGAAATTATTGTGCCTGATACCGGCAGGTATATACGATTGTAATTGTTACATGTTTTACCCCAATCTTAGTCTGTCTCTCCTCCTCGTCACTCTCCGGCTTATATCAACTTTACTAAAAGTAAAACTTTTCCCCATTTGTAATAGTTCTTCTTTTTTTTTATTTCTTTCTCAACTTAACTGTAATGAATTCATTGTAATGCCGTCGAATCAGGTAGTTCGCAACATAGATTCCACGTTGATGTTTAGTGAAGGTGGTTTGTATTTTGGCACAGGAGGGAACAAAATGATGGTTAAAAGAGATTCTTGTGGAATTATACAAGTTAGTGTCAACATGTATATAAACGTACCTGTCGAATCTGATATTGAAAGCGTGAAAGCTATCAAAGATAGTACAGAGTATATAGGCATACACGTCCTAGGGGCGGATCCAGGAATTCCGTAAAGGAGAGGCGCCTCTGCAAAATTAAAGGGGGGCGCACGCACCCCCCCCCCATTTTTTGTTTTTATTTCTTTTGTTTTGCCCACAAATAAAGAGGGGCGCGCGCCCAGTGCGCCCCCTTCTGGATCCGTCACTGCAGTGATCCAATGAGAAGGCGTGTATCATCATCTTCATCCTTTGAACATAGTGAAACGACTCAATTTGCGCTGTACAACCGTATTTTTAAAAGCCAAGAGCTTTTCCGTAGGTGACGACATATTACTTGTTTTACTTGTGTTAATTATGTTTTGGTCTTTGTAATTACCATCAACAGCGTTCTCATTAAATATGCAGCGTCATGATGGCGATACAATGTATTGTTATTATGAAGAGGATGCAAATATATTAATCAATATATTTCTTATGCATATTGTAGTGTTGTAATAATTCTTTGTGTCTTTGCCTTTTTTGTGACTTTGTCTTTGCCACTGTGCATGATGTGTAATCGTGTATGCTTACGTGGAATTCTTATACATTGTACACGTATACTAACCAGTACACTATACTAACCATTATACCACTTCATGACAAATGCACATGAAAATACATAGGACGTAAAATGTATATCCAGAGAACATGTTCAGATATTCACAAGGTCTATGTATATGTTTTAAAAAAAGAACAAAATGTTCTGTGCAAAATCATGCGGCAATTCCAACAGTTATCTATTTAACTTTAGCTGATCTATGATGTGAAATGACACCGAGCTGTTTAGTCCTGTACATAAGTGAGCACACATTAAAGACAAAGAAAAAAAAAATACGGTTGCTTTTCATAAGTCAAAAGAATAAGTTTAGGGGTATAATGCGGGACGTTCTGCTTCTGGTTTATGTTGAATGTTGAAATGATGTCATTGTTTTATCATCTATTATTTTGAGCCACTTCTATCCTGATGATTTCGCCTTTTGTTTGTTTGTTTGTATGTATGTTTGTTTGTTTGTTTGTTGTTGTTTTTTTGCCAAGTCAACAAACTTCAGAAACGTATTAATTGAAAGCAAGGGAATATTAAAGCAGAGGAGTGAAGGTTGAGGTGTGAATTTTCTTCAATGATTTTTTTCCACCTACATAATATGGCCTATATGAAATTTGTAAGGTCGCAACTGCTGATCTGTGATATGACAAACATGTCCCGTGGTTCCTTTATCCGACATGATAATACTGTTTGTTCAATTAATCAGCAGTTGCGATTTTGCAAATTGCAGAAAATTGCAGAAAGCTCACACCTCAAGATATTAATTCTTTAAACGTGAAGATCCGAAGATTTTTCCAAGGCACGTTTCCTTTGTGCAATTGTGGGGTATGAGGCATAAAGTCATTGCACGAAAACACTTGAGAGCGTATCAGGGCACCCCCCCCCCCCGGCTAAATACTGGTTAGTGATAAGGTTCAGAGTAAAGATTAGGGTTAGGGATAGGGTTAGGATTAGGTTCAGGATTTATAGGGTTAGGGGAAGGGGAAGGGTCCGGAATGATTGTCCAGGGGGTAATTGCCCTTTAGACCCTATGAGAGGCAAGTGAAATAAACATCCATGCATGCTTTTTTTATGCCTCCGCAATGAAGTGGTGCCGGAGGCATTATGTTTTCGGGTTGTCCGTACGTCCGTCCGTCCGTACGTCCGTACGTACGTCCGTCCGCTTTCGTTTACGCGATAACTTGAGTAATATTTAATGGAATTTTACCAAACTTGGTCCAAGTGTGAAGTATGATGGGGCAATGATTTGATTAGATTTTGGGTGAAATCGGCTAAAGGTCAAAGGTCAAGGTCAGATCATGAAATTGTATCCGTTTACGCGATAACTCAAGACTTGATGGAGCAAATTTCCCCAAACTTTCTTGGAGGATGATGTATGATGGGACAATTACTTGATTAGCTTTTCAGTGAAATTGGACAGAGGTCAAAGGTCAAAGATCAAGGTCAAATCCTAAAATTTATCTGTTTACGTGATAACCCAAACTGGATGAAGCAGCTTTCACCAAATTTGGTCCAAGGATGATGTATGATGGGACAATTAGTTGAGTAGATTTTAGTGACATTGGCAAGAGGTCAAAGGTCAAAAGGTCAAGGTCAAATGCTAAAAATGTTGCTATTTCCCCCATATCTGTGCAATGCCCGCAATTATTTTCTTGAAACTTTGTGTAGACATGTACTACTGCGTAAAGATTATCCAGAGAGAGTTTCATGTCATAAGGTCAAAGGTCAAAAGGTCAAAAGTTAGGTGAAAATGTTGCAATATCACTTTTCTCGCAAAAAGTTCAATGTATCTTCATTGAACTTGGTACATATGCATGTACTGACTGGCAGGGATTATCTAGGCAATTTAGGGGTCATGGGTCAATAGTCAGGGGTCAAAGGTCAAGTTCAACTCCTCAAAATGTTACTATTTTCCTCATATACTAGTATGCAATGATTGCATTATTAGTTTTAAAATTTAATATAAATGTACATGTATTACTTAATGGAGATTCTCTTGGAAATGTCTAGCCAGAAGGTCAAAGGTAAAATGTTAAGGGTCAAAGGTCAGGTTTAAATGAAAAAAAAAGAAGAAGATATATTTTGTACTGTAATTACACTCTTTCTTCATACCTTGAAAAGTATATACTCAATGCATAAACTTATAATAAGATCGGTCAGAAGTCAAGTAAAAATTTTCAATTCCCCAAATATGCGTATATACCTGCACTCTTAAATAGACAATTATATCAAACCCAGTTCGTGGAAAGTGAACATTCCAGATATATCTGCCAGTTATGTGAAACTGTCATTACACATTGTGAAGACATTGTACTATACACCTATTGGGAGAATAATGCATTATGGCGGAGGCATCAGTCGCCATAGCGACATTTTTTTTGTTTTGTTTTTTTGTTTTTGTTATCCCGGATGGATATAGCACTTGTTGGAAAGGAATTGTTCATAATATATACTTTAATCGCATATACAGAGGAAGAGATTTGTAATATTATTCACTATTTTGATTTTGTCTATCAGACCTATCTGTCTGTTAGTGTGTGTCAGCAGTCTTATAACAGTTTAGAACACACCGTTCCATATTGTTATGACAATGTAAAGTCTACCAGTTAATGTTCGTTGGTTCACGTCTGGTTATAAAAGTCACGTTCCGATACCGTATGATAGAAAGTACGTCTTATCTGATAATATCTCTCTGATTAATCGATGGTAAACAAAATCAATGTTTCAGCCTTTGCAGTATGGCATTGTAATGTTGAAAACAATATGTTACAAAATCGTATTATCTCAACTGCTGGAGGACTGTCGCAGTATCTCTTGATGTCCTAATGTTAAGATGTCTAGACATGTCAGAGTCTGACATTATAGAACATTGCTCCGATGTTATAGATAAGCATAATTGTCAATCTATGTGTACACTATTTCGGTTGCACACACACACACAAACAGATATATGCCTACATACAATTTTGGACTCCATGCCCTGGGACAGCCGAATGCAATTTATGAACCTTCGTGCATGAATCCGATGAGAATACGTTTGCCTTGTACATTCGTATTATGACGAAATGCCTCATATTTAATGGCAAAATACCATTTTTTTTTTTTACTTACTCTCAAGTGTACTTGGTTTCCACAATAAAAGATATGTAATGACAGACCGTAGCATGAATATATGAACTCTGGAAAGTGGGTATGACAACATTAGTGCTTGATAAAGAGTGTGTAGATTTCGTCTTGGCCTTAGGGAGTTAAGATACAATACAATGAAAATAATGATAATCATTAAGAAAAGGTAGTTGTGGTTGTTTTTTAATGATATACGAAAGGAAAGGTATATACGTAAAGGAACATTACCGGATGCATGGATCACATGCATGGTATGTGCTTCTCGACTTGTTTTCCGGATATATGCATAACACGATGTAGACATGTGCCAGGCAAATTACACGAAAGATTGACGCTTGATAGCCCCCAATAACAGACTTGCAGGACATAAAAAACAAAACAAAATAGCAATACAGTTGTATAACAATCGCTGACAAAGTCACCTTCGGTATTTCATCCTCTGCGGGGTTTCCATTTGGCTGCTCGTGCGGGAAGAAAAAGGAAGGAAGGCATAAACAAAAAGTCAGTGATTAAAATATTTTATTTTCTTTCTTGAAAATGAAAATGAAAGGTTCTGGAACACATCAGGGAAAAATATAAAGTGTTTTCCCTCTCTCTCTCTCTCTCTCTCTCTCTCCCTCTCTCTCTCTCTTTATTGTCCTCGTATAATATCAGTTGGAACAAGATTTAAGCGAGAATTCAGTTTTTCTGAAGAAGCCGAGTGGAAAAAGGCGATCAAACTCTCATCAGTATGGGATGTTAATGCTAAATTCATTAATTTGCCCACACTTTTGTTTGTGTTTCAGTGCATGTTGTTTGTTTATTTGTCCGTTTCCTAAATGCTTGTGGAATGGTTATCGATTGGCTTTTTTCTCTTCTTTTTTTTCCAGAGCGGATCAGTCTTAATGTGTTGAAAGTATTTCTCAAAGATGAATCAAAAAGATAAAACCCTTGTAATCCATAAAAGAATATCAATATGGAAAATAAGTGATTTCGTTATCTACTAGGCAGTATCTTCAAGGTGTGATGGTATAGGACCTACATTGTATTATTGTGGTGGCCTCTGATCCAACACCTGACCCTTCTAAAAATTCTCATGCTTTTTATAGCTCGTTCCATACTGACCTCTGAAATCCCCATAAACTTAATACACGGTCCACCAGGTTCGCGTATGGAACGGATTTATTCTCGATGAGTGGCAATAAACGATTCCATAAGTCTTGGATTCGATCACAACTTCGCCTTCTTTCGGCAATTCCACCCCTCCAGTCGATGTCCTTCATCCATTTGAACTCGGTACAGTCGGGTTCGAGATCCAATGTTCCTGAATGCCCTCTAACAAGGTCAGGGATGTTACCCCTCCAGACTTGGGCAAACATATCATAGCACGTCGACGGAGACCAGAAGGTGACTTTCAAATCAATGACTGCCACACACACACACACACACACACACAGTGATCATTAATGGATTCCGCCGATCTACTTTTTGTTTTCTTTTAGGTTAACACGCCACTGGTTTTATCGACCAACAGGAAATAGTACAATGCCTCAAGGTGATATTTGGTCTGTGTTGGCTACGTGGCTTATATCGCAATCAAGATGTATATTAATGTAGGCCTATAATACGCTTCTGTCTGCATTTGATAATAATGATGAAATCACATCGTTTGTCAATGTCAATATAGACTAATCACTGTCTGATCAAACACAATTAACCGGGGATCTCAAAACAAGTCTGAGAGCAATATAATTATTCAATCATGTATTGATACGAGGAATGTACCTACCTTGATTCAATAAATGCCTTTGCGTGCGTGCAGATTTCGTTTCTTGCCGCGTGGTATGCGCATGCGCCTGTCGTGAAGGTTGACTTTTTATTTTCTTTATACAACAAAAAGAAAAGAGTTATGAAGAAAAAGAAGCAGACAATATTCGCTGATGCGAACTTAGGTAATGAGATACCTGGGCTGTGGGAGGAGGATACGGAAAATATGGTGTGAATAGAGGATTTTTGTGGCGTGATGGTGGTGGTGATAAAAGTCGAAACTGCAGTCGTAGACATTATGCAACCAGAATGTGACATTGACTTTAAACGTTGGCGAAAATAATCACGCATTGCGGTAATGGATGTTTTCGTTTTAACCCTTCCCAATAACCGCATTTACGTGACAAAATACGCAACCGCATGATTGTCTGTTTGTTTGTTTGTTTTTTAATTCAAACATTCGAGTTCTTTCGTTTACAATGTCTGGCCTTGAAAATGATCATCTGGAAAAAAAAAAGCACAAATATGCTCTTACGCACGTTCAGTTATGCGTGTGTGTGGGGGGGGGGGCGTGTCTGTTTTCTCATTACACGAAACAGAAAATAGGAGACACGTAAGAAAAAAAATCTGATGAAAGAGGAAAGATAATGCAGAGAGTATTAAGAACTGAAAAAGATGACGCGCTTTGCGAGGTAAATCAGAAGTTGATGAAGAACACGAAGAAGGATGAAAAGAAGAGGATCGAGAAGTAGACATTATGGGAAGCATTATTGCAGCGTATTCAAGATGGTGGTAACAGAGATAGTATTGATACGCTACAGTATAGCTATGCCTCCCCCCCCCCCCCCCCCAAAAAAAAAAAATGATATAGTGATGATGATGATGATGATGATGATTATTATAACGACTTCTGCTCTTGTTTTGTCATCAAGTATTCTGTATATATTCGACTAAAAGTTAAAATAAAAATCACATAATATGATTAGGAACATGCAACTAGAAACACCCGTAACCGAAACTTTCTTTGTTTATCAATACTGTTCCTTATTATGATGATGTACACGTCTACTTACATGACAATTTGATCTATATTATAATTGATATTATCAGCAGCGACTCCAACTCTCCTGCTTTGAGGACACCTTCGCAAAATCTCCCGCTTTCCCGCTTGAGTTTGAAAATATATCGCGCTGTTCCTGTCTGTCTCCATTTAGCTTTAGCAGCATTTTCTCTGGCTTAAAATTTAGCTTCTCCCGCCCAAGTGCAGTTCTGTCATATATGTACAATAATGTAAACAAAATAAGTTACAATGTATAAGATAGCACCAGAGAACATCAACAAATCAATGGCCTTAAAATGATCAGGGCCCGCTTGAGGGCCCTGGATCCCCGTCGCAATGGACGTCACGTGTCGCGCTCATGCACGTGTTCGCACGATCAGAGTCTCCAGTTTGCAGGAATAAAGGTTTGATTTCAAACATTTACACTCACAGTAGGATATTTCTCAATTTTCACGAAAATGATATTACGTTCTTGAGCAGTTTCGGCTCAAAAAAGCATTATAGGGAGAATCATTAATGATGTCAAACAATAATTCGAAGGGTCCAATAACATTAAGTTTAACGTTATACACATAATGCAGGTGATAGCATGTTTAGTGTGGTGGTATAGTGTGATGTTGCGACCTGTCACGCAATCAAAGAAAAAATGGTCAGGCATCTTTAGCTGATGGTCCTAAAGGGCAGTCATACATTCAAGCAGTAGCAATGTTTGCAATTGATTACAAATATATTATGTAGCATACTGCGAGGTATATATCAAAGTGATGATTAATTTGTATTTATGTTAATATCACAGTTGTATCATTATAACACCTTAACAATATAGTATACCACTGATGATGGTATTCATTATGCTATACACATTATAGTAATGGTTGTAATCATAATTGCCACATTAATTATTGTTCCATAGCAATGATATTTGATTAAGAGCAAATAGTAATAGTACAGACAATATAGCAATGGTAAAATTTAGGATATCAATCCTTGTCTAGATATCAGTCATTATGTTTCAGATGAATTTTGTGAGAAGAACGTTTCAATGTCCAATAAAAAGCATCTTGTTTTGATAATCGTAAACAGAGAATCCATTTATAAACGACCGTGAGGTGTTACAGGTCATTCGATTTTGAGCTTGGATATTGCCTTCATAAAACTATAAGACTATAACGTAACATTATAGATTCTTTCTCTTTACTTCCTTGCACATTCAGAAAAAGTGAACCTTATTGATAACAGCGAGAAACTTAATTGGACGCATTACATTCAGTTCGTCCTTCTCTTTATTCTTTGAAGCTTGCGTGCCTGCTTTCCAACGTTTTAGCATTGTACTTTATCACAGCAATGAGCAAGCGGAAGAAGAAATAATGAAGATTATAGATAGATAGCGAGCTATACAACCTGAAACACAGTCCACGGTCAATCTTAAAATAATCATTTTCCGGAAAAGAAAACAATATCCCCTCTGTATGTGGGTGCATTGGAATGCTTTTGTTGAATTTCGTCTGAAAAACATTTCTAGATCAACTTAAAGGGACTGTACAGTTCTGGTTGAGGTGAGGATTTAGCTTTTAACGTTTTGCGAGATATTCAGAAACCACTCTATATGAGATGTCAAAGAGCATGCCATTCTAAGGGGTATCAAAAGTTTATTGATGAAAATCGGAATTTGAAATGGCTGAGATATCTAAAAACAATGTGAAACAAAGAGATCCTAATAAAAGGCTTGGTCTGTCGTCTTTTATTATTATCACTTTTTTTAATATCCCAGCCATTTGAAAACCGATTTTCATCAAATAAACGTTGAATCCTTAAAATTACATGCTCTTTCATATTTCATCAAATAAACGTTGAATCCTTCTTAAAATTACATGCTCTTTCATAATAAGAGGTTTCTCATTATCTCACTTAGGAATGAATCCCCACCTCTACCAGTACTGCACTGTCCCTTTAAAGTCAAATTGACGTTTTGATACTAAACAGACAATCCATTTACTCTGACTGATGTATAAATGTAGGTTATTTGACTTTTAGGGATATTGGCAAGAAAAAAATATGATAGATCACATAATGTGTAGGAGTCATTTTTGTAACTATTGTATATGTATCGTGGATTCTTTCTCTTTACGTTTATGCATTCAGTAAAAAAAATAAACTTCTTATAATAACGAGAAACTGAGGTACCACATTAGTTTATATTATTTTATTCAATTCGGCTATTTTTTTTTAAACCATGACTGTCAAATTCAGAGCTCTAAGTCCTGCTTTCCAGTTGATTAACGTGTAATTCATCACAATGGACACGAGAAAGATGAAAAATAACGGAGGTGAGGAACAACATCAAGCAAGAAACTGGAGGATGCAACCGGCGACCTTTTGATGGTACTTTTAGAATTTGTTTCAATAAATAAACGAAAAAATCAAGATGACTGGACATTGACATGCAGGGTAATGGAAGAATTTCACAATAATGATTGAGGGAATGGAAAGCGACATAGGATCAAACTTGAGTGATAATCTATTTAGTCACGTTTTAGCCATTGGAACTCTCGTATTTATTGTACGCATTCCACGAATCATTATAAGAGTTACTTTTTAGATGGATGTACGGATGCAGATCAGTGATTATCATGGTACGAACCACGTAGATTTTCCATCATGACTGGGTGTAGTATATTCACTATTATGTTTTCCCCTTTCCCCCTTTCGCAACCTCTCGAGCGGAAGTGTGTACTAACGAACCCAGTAAACAAGACGTTCAGAGCGGATGTGACTCTATTGTTAATGATAGCGTAGCGATCATGAAAAGACGGGGCATTTCTCGGCCAATGTTCTGTAAGAAAGTACTTGTACATAATTATGAATGAAAAATCGCCTTTCATCCCCCTCCCACAGGGGAAGAAAAGAGAAATAATTTATACTGTTAACTCGCTGTGAATAGAGTTTGTAATCGGATTATTCGTCAGGTTATCAGTCCGTACCTGTCCCTATAGCCTATAGAATGTTGCCAGAATTAAATCTTTGTCTCTTCGCAAAGGATGTGTAAATGATTAACACGTTACAGAAAGCCGTAAGTCATGACCGTTCACTGTGATGAGACGCGTATTCGGGAAAAGGATTCTGGCAATCCGTTTAACTCTATGCTCCAATATTAGTAACTGATATACCTGAGGAACTGAGAGCCTGCATAAAGTTACACAGCGTGTGATTGAGGAGAGCTATTTTTCTCATAACATGGATTCATTCGACGACATGGATCGAGGTGATCTTGCATATTATGGAGTTATGGGACTGGCAACCGTCTGCACGTTGGGCTACGTCATTCTGGTTGCTGTGAGTATTTCAACTGAAGTATGTATCGACAGTTCCGAACATTGAGCTGTCGCTAGACCGCAGCAACACAATGACGGTTTATTTTTCTGCGGCGTTCTTTGAAAATTATGAAGTTAACCCGCAAAATGTCACCTCCAGTGAATCAAGGCTTTATTCCTTAATCTGACCATAATCTCGTATATCTCACTTTCGTTCATGTTTGTATTTGCATGGCTGAATATATAAATCACGTCTAATTGTATCAACTGCTTTGGTTTATGGGGCACTGTCCTACCAAAGTCATCATCGACCAAAGTATAAAGGTCTGATTAGATTTGTTGAGGACACCACGAACCCGATAGAATAGCACAGTCTTATCAGATTACCGTAAATTAGATTTGATGAGCTGAAGAATTTCTGTTTGATCACTATTTTCTTCTTTCCGGTAGTTTTCTATACCCTTGAGATTAATACGATATAGAAGTATAGATTACAAACACACACACACACACACACACACACACACACACACACACACACACACACACACACACACACACACATTGAAAGAAAGGTATTATTCAGAGGGGGAAGGTTCAGGTCTGAGTTTCTTCAGTTTGTCTCCCCCTACAAATTCACTTTGTTAAGATCGCAACTGTTTGTTGATTTACAGATCAGCAGTTGCGATCTTAACAAATTTAATCATTTTGTAGAGGGAGACAAACTGAAGAAACTGACACCTGAAGAAAAACAAACAAACAAACACTATTTTCGCAATACCAATCAATATTAACTTGTTAAGTGATAACGTGGCTACTACCAACTGTCCCCATTTTTTTTTTTGTTTCTCACAGAATAATCATCAATAACAGCCGTTCACATAGAGCATGTCAAATTTCCCAAATGTCCTTTTGTAAGTCTTGCGATCATGATAATAGTTTTAAGATTGACTTTAATGGCCGTTGATTTAAAGTAGAGCAGACATCTTGATTCATAGAAGTATCTCTTCCAAAACAAACTTCACTTGTAAACAAGCCGCAAGTTTCGAGTATACGGCATGTATGCTTTGACTAAAGATTTATCATTGGACTGTAGTCTATTTAACACGTACTGACTTTTAGCATGTTTACAGAGATTAAAGGGGAAAAAAAGAGATTCTGTGCACTGCAATAATCCCCTTATAACTATTAATTCTCCGTTTCGGAATCTTAATGAAAAAGTGGATCGGTATCAAGACTAGTATTAGAGGAGAATGAAAAGCAAAGCAAAATGAAAATGAGGGAATGTGGGGTCAATTCACATATTTTTGTATGATTTGTATAAAAACTGCTGTTGCCATGGCCACTGGTTTCTTCCACTCACGAATTAAAAGTGTCTTATACACAACTCACATCACATTGATTGCATATGCCAAATTTCAACTGAATTACACTGTACTTTAAGAGAGTAGTTTGATCCACAACTTTCATGATTTTTACGAAAATATGCCGTTGCTACGGCAACGCATTGTGCGATACTGACGAAGGACGTGTCTTGTACATGTAGGCTTTGATGGAGGTCACACATTCTGAATTCTAGGACAATTGCTCAAAAACTGAAAGTACTTCGAGCCACAACATTGTAGCATGATTTTAATTAAAATTTGCCGTTACCATCAAGACCATATAGTACGCATCCATTCACACGAAAAAGGTATCTTGCACATCTACACTTATGACAGCGTTCACACTTACCTTATTTTCAGTCAATAATATTGCTCTAAAGATTAGAGGGTAGTTCGAGCCACATGATTTTTGAACCGACCGACCGGCCACTCGACTGCCCACCTCAGAGTGATCCCTTTATACCCCCCCCCCAACACACACACACTATGTATGGGTGGGGTATAATAACAAAACACGTATTTTCAATGAAACAGCTATAGCTAGCTTGAATACGTCGTCCATGGAATCGAATACGGACTGAAGGACTGACGGACGGACAACCCTGAAACATAATGCAACCTCCTATGATATACCTATATTCCGAGGCTGATAAAAGTAGGGTCTAGGCCTAGCCCCCATGCCAATTAGTCTTCATGGGTGTATGCAAGGGGGGGGGGGGGTCGGGAGGGTCGTACGACCCCCCCCCCCCCAAAAAAAAAAAAAAATCAAAAAGTCCACTTTTTGTAAAAGACATTTTTGTTTTTTTGAGGGTTTTTTACACTATATAAAACAGGAAAAAAAAATGACCAGGTGGTGTTCCAGCAAATTGTCAAAAATCTCGTAAATTTCGTAACTTAGATTTAATATGCTATACCTTATTTCTAAGCTGCACTGCCATGCCAAAAAGTCACCTTTGTATGCACCAAATGGCCCCATTTTAAGATATAAAATTCAAAAACTCCCTACCATGGGAGGGGGGACACCCCCTTCCACCCCCACCCCCGGCTCGGTCGCTCTGCTCCCTCGCAAAGGAAAAGGTCCAAAAGATTTTATTACGACCCCCCCCCCCCCCCGAAAAAATGCCGGATACACCCCTCGTCTTCATTAAGAAAAAACGCAGTTCATAAATATTACAAGGGATATGATATTGTACATGTACAATGCATTTGCTTTTTTTATTTTCAAATTACGATGGTTAGCCAGGGTATTCCCCAGCAAGTCAAACTGCATCTCTTAAAATCTATCTTATACAATATCGTATTCTTCTCGCTCGCTCTCTACCCGATTCAGTTAGACGATACTCCACAGCAGCAGCGTTCTCAACGGCAGCACACCGGCGAAGCTGCCAATGGTGGTCCGGCAGCTGCAGCCCACAACGGTCATCCAGCCATCCGTCACTCAAATTCGATTGGCAGCGACGATAACGACAATGAGTTTCACGTTGACAAGGACGGACCGAGGTCCAAAGATGTTCTCACATCAAATCGACGCAAACCGAAAACTAAGTCGAAGAAAAAGTATTATGTACACTGACCAACCACAATTACAAGCACAGTCGTCAAGAAGGCCTGCCTCTGTATATGACTTGACGATGATAAGGAAACATGTGAAATATGATATGCATGTATATAATAAATATATATATATATTTTTCAAGAGAGTTCATCCATCTACGTAAATGGCGTGACTGATGACGTCATTGCTTCAAAACATCACCGTGGTAATGATATCCTATATGCACTTCTGGGCCCCGCGGTAGTGATTTCATGGCTTTGATTGGCTAAGGGATAATGTTGCTGTGGTAGTCACCATTAATTACAGTTATACCATTATTGTATAAAGTTACATAGAATCACATATAATAATTATGCAATAGAGACCCTGGATTTCCCTCGATTCTTCATTGTTCATTGACTTAGTGGCGCATAACAGAAGGACAGATTTGCCCTTGATTACTCAAATTATCATCATAATTAAACGGAAAAGTAATCAACCGTTATCATCGTCTTGTACATTCGCTCTCGAGAACACATCGGAGTACAGTCAATGTGTTTTTATGAGTCCTTTGAAAACAGAAGTAAGACGTCGATGATAACCATCAAGTTATGTCACCTTTGGCTCCATACCAACGTCCGTGGCGTTTTTTAACACTGTTTAGGTCGAATAGGAATCTTGTCCTCATACTCTGCTTACGTAATGAAGAGAATTATCTGAAACAATGTTATAAATCCTCCTTTGTTTATGCAACAGGCTCATACTTGAGTAATAGTGCTGGAATATGCGTTCATATACCTATACCGAGTCTCTCAAATTATGTCCCTAAAATTGTAAATCGTATAAACAACTTGATGTAAGATTAAATTGGTAATGAATATACGAAATAAAATGTACTATATTGTATAAATAATATGTTTCACACTGCATGCTTTACATGAATCAACTTAAAGGACAAGTTCACCTTCATAGACATGTGGGTTGAGTGAATGCAGCAATATTAGTAGAACACATCATTGAGAGTTTGAGGAAAATCGGACAATCCGTTCAAAAGTTATGATTTTTTGAAGTTTCTGCTCAGTCACGGCTGGACGAGAAGACTACTTTAGCTTGTGATGTCATATGAGTACAACTATATAAAGAAAGTATAAAGAAAATTCAAGATATTCTCACTTTTCTCACATAATAAAAGAACACTCAACTTCTCTCTTTCAGAAGTCAAGGGGAATAATATTACCCCTAACATAAGTCAGTAACAAGTCGAGGAAATGTGCAATTTATTCAAAAAGTCAAGTTTTGTGAAATTCTCTTTTTATTTTTGTTATATCGTTGTACGCATGTGACATCATACACTGAAGTAGTCTTCTCCTCCAGCAGTGATTGCACAGATATTTTAAAAATTCATAACTTTTGAACGGATTGTCGGATTTTCCCCAAACTTTCACTGATGTGTTCTACAAACATTGTTGCCTTCACTCAATCCACATGTGTGAAGGTGAACTTGTCCATTAAGTGCCAGAGTCAGTTATTGTGTAATTTAACATTCAGTCGCAAAGCATACATAAGTTAGAAGATGCCACTTTATTCCGACAACACAAGTATGCTTCTGCTGTAATAATATTACTATTTCATTGTGGGATAATACAAGATTCAAGATGAACAATGAATGAACAAATTTGCCGAAAGCCGGCCCGGAGATTTAATTATCGTGCTTTCGGGAAAACACTGTGTGTCTGATAGAGACCATGCAATTATCATTTGTATGACATGTGTATTGGGAATGTCATTTATTGGTTTAGGCATGTCAAGGGTAAAGGGTTGTATATTTTGTGGTCTCTATATGATGTATGCAGATGCGATTACCTCCAACAATGTCCAATGTTTCACGAACCGAATTATTTGTATTTCATTCGGGATAAAAGTTCAGGTTAAAGGGGATGGCTAATAACTGATCAGCGGGAATCAGTGGGAATGCTGGGGGATGATTATTCCAATCCTTGTTGGATTCATTTAAGAGTACATTATACACGTATGTCTATTGTTGTGTGAAAATCATTTGCTTCAGAATGGTCTCATATTCAAGTAATGTGCAGTTCAATGTTTCCAGGTCAGCGTGGATGCCTGTAGTGTACAGTGTCTTGGCAATCGTTAACGATCGCCCCGACAGTTTATTGTAATCGAGTTCGCAAATAGCTTTATTTGTCGTGAGCAGTTTTTCTTGCTGCAAATAAATTTTGAACATGACCAAAATTTCTCCCCTTTGAAATGTTACCATTTATTATAGCATGCTGTTTTCTTTGACTATAATAATTTACAAACCAGAGAATAGCATTCTCGCAAGTTACAGAAAATTTTAATTTCTCGATCAAAATATCAAAAGAAAGGATATCAAAAGCCTTTGAGAGATCGAGGGTTACAACAACAACTATCTGACTAACGTCTATATCCTTTGCTTACATTCAGTGAGGCTTAAAGGGGATGACTAGTACCTGATCAGTGGGAATCAGTGGGAGTGCTGGGGATGATTGTCCCAATCCTTGTGGATTCATTTAAGAGTACATTATAGATCTATTGTTGTGTAAAATTTATTTGCTTCAGAATGGTCTCATATTCAAGTAATGTGCAGTAAAAATGTTTCCAGGTTAGCATGCCTGTACAGTGTCGGGGCGATCGCTAAAGGGCTGTAATTCATTTACACATTTTTCAATATCACGCTTTCTCATGTTGCGTGATGAAATATAACAGTGGTTACCACTTGATTTCGGTTTGATGAGAAAAGAACCATTTCGTGATCACTAAGGTTGAAAGGCAAGACTTTGCATTGTAAAATATGTTCAGGTATATATTTTGAGGTACATGTTGTATATAATTATCAACATGATCAATGAGTGTTTTAGAGTGTTTTGTCACCCTCGCTGCCATGGAAACGCATTGAGTCAATGAGTACTCTTCTGCTATACTTTGCAAACGAGACTGATACGAGGGTTTCTTGTTTAACAAGTCACAATTAATATCTCCTATACCAAAACATAATCACAAAAACGAGCTTTAACACTCTGGAATACATTTTCAAGACTATATGAAATATTTTGAAAGACGAATCTGGTGGTTTATACCACGACATCAAAATAAAAGGCTTTTGCTTAAAAGAGTTACCTGTATACTGACTCATCAAGACTAGTTAACAAAAAGTTATTATATCAATACTGGCTGTTGTAATAGTGGACCGGATTCAATGATGAACAGAGGACATAGTTGTTTAACGATAAAATGAACAACTTTAATCCACTATCACAAACTAGCGTCATGTAATGACTGCTGCTCTGACCGTATCACTCAAATATAGAATACATGGAATATGCGTACACTTGTGATAAATGTAGTGCGCTCACATAACACAACATCCCCCTCCTTCTGAAAAGATACAATGACGAATATTTTTTAAACTGCACTTGTACATATGGAAACATTCACATTGATCTTCCAAGTAGTATAAATGTGAATCTCTGACACAGAGTGCTGAAAAATGGAGGAAGCTTGTTTGAGATTTGCATAGATACATTGAATTATAATCAGGCAGGCAAATGAAATCTATTCTTCCTGAAACAGCTGGTCTCACAAATGCAATGTATTCAGCAACTCTTTTTTTTATCAGTATAAGTTTTACATTTCTCATATATACTAAACAACTCTCGACATATCTGGTATCGAAAGATAAGACGAATAAAACGATAACGTTATTCAAACTTATTGTCACAAAATGCATGCAGTTTAACACCAGCATATTTACAAATAATTTCACGTATATATCTTCGTGACATCTTTAATAATATGAGACACGAAGAATTATATTCATACGGAATGTATATATGTAATACAAACATAATGATTTAGCATTTGAGTTTGTACTCAGATTATCATCAACATAGGAAAAATATGCTTGTATGTTTGTCGTTTTTTTTTAAACATCCAGTTGAGATTAACTTTCGTGTGTGAAACTAGTGAACAGCTACATCATAGTTTCAATACACAAATGTGATGAACAGTTATACATGTACAGTGTATATAATATAGTATGCTATAAACATTTTGATAAATGTAGCATATATCATAGTCATTATGGTTCCTGACTTAAATTTCAAATATTGTTTTGTGAAATAAAATGATGTGTATCACTTGGTTACACAAATGTGTTGTAAATAAATCAACACTAAACATAATGAACATATTATTTACACTGACAATGCTGCTAGTTTATCTTCCAGCATTGCATTACTCTTGGTACCGCGATGGGGGTCTGACTTCACGTCCATATCGCGTTATGTACCGGGTAGAGACTGATTTCCTATCAGATTGTCTTTGTCTTCTGTCTGGATGTTGTCTCCTTTCCTCACTCCTGTCGTCGTCTTCGAAGTGAACCCGTTTTGGAACTGTTGGCTTCGTTCCGGTTGGCATCTCTCTCAGGTGAGATCTATTTCTCCTCAAGATGCTAACGTTGGGAGTTGCTACTTCGTAGGATCTTGGTTCCTGACGTACTTTGCTCACTTCGGCAGGAAGCCAAGTGTTGTCTTTGGGATTCAGAACTCTCACTTTCTGTCCAATGTGCAGAGGTGGTAAATCTCTACCTCCATGCAAGTCGTGATTGTGTTTCATGTTCTCCTGTCTCTGAAACAACAAATCAGGCGTAGACGATTGTCTGGTCAGGTGGTGACTTGGAAGTGTTGTCCTGATTGGTCTTCCAAAGAGTAATTCAGCAGGTGATGGTAGGTTGGAGTCGATTGGTGTGGCACGAAAATGTAGTAGTGCTGTCTGGATGTCTTGTCCAGTTCTGGTACACTTGGTCATGATTCCTTTCATAGTTTGTACCATGCGTTCAGCGAGTCCGTTGGATCTTGGATATCGTGGAGACGATGTAATGTGATCAATTGACCATTTCTCACACGTCTCTTGGAATGGTCTTCCAACGAATTGTGGACCATTGTCTGATATCAGAGTTGCTGGTGGTCCGAAAAGACTGAAGATACCACTCAGTATGTTTGCGACTGCCGCACTGGATGTATCCTTCAACTTGCGAACGATTGGATACTTTGAATGGTAGTCGGTCACGAACAGGTATTCTTCCTTGTTGAAAGTAAACAAGTCAGTTCCAAGCTTCGTCCACGGCGAAGTTGGTATGTCGTGAGGTTGCAAGGGTTCTCTTTGTTGCTTGACCTGATTTTCTTGGCAGGCGTAGCAATTCTTTGAGATTTGCTCAATGTCTTTATTGATGTTCGGCCAATATACGGTTTCCCTTGCTAGTCTGCGGATACGTTCAATACCTTGATGACCCTGATGAAGTTGATTCAGGATGTCTTGTCTGAGGTCTGTGGGAATGATGACTTGATTGCCTTTGAAAAGTACACCATCTGATACTCCGATTTCATCGCGGTATGGCCAAAATGTTCTGACCTCTCTAGGTACTTCCTTGATTGTGTCTGGCCAACCATTCGTGACGATTTGCCACAGAGCTCGCAAGGTAGGATCTCTCGACGTCTCTTGTTGCAGCTCATTTCTCTTCTTTTGTCCAAAGAAGATAAGGTCAATCTGTTATATGTCGATTTCCTCACAGATCTCGTCCACATTGACATCAAGGGGAACGTCTTGATTCTTGCTTGGATTAGGCATTCTGCTCAAAGCATCTGATATGATCGTCGATTTGCCTGGCTTGTACTTGACATCATAGTCATAGCCTTGAATTTTGATGAGAAGTCTCTGCAAACGTGGTGGCGCACATCTCAGTGGCTTTCTGGTGATCATCTCTAAGGGTTTGTGATCAGTTTGGACAGTGAACTGGTTTCCGAACAGGTATGTGGGGAAACGTTGTATTCCAAACACGAGGGCTAGCGTTTCTCTCTCTATGTTGGAGTAGTTAGCTTGTGACGATGAGAGAGACTTTGAAGCAAATGCGACAGGTTTGCCGTCTTGCATCAAACAAGCTCCTAGGCCTTTTGATGATGCGTCGACTTCTAGGATCGTTGTCTTCCTTGGATCGCTTCAGTAGTTCACGTAATGGTGATGCCTTTTCAGAGAAGTTGGCGATGTGTGGAGCGAGATAGTTAAGAAGACCAAGAAACTTCTGTAGATCTTCTTTGTCTTGAGGTGTTGGCATGGCATGAATGTCTTCAATCTTCTGTGGATCAGGGCGGATGCCATCTCTGGTATATACAGAGCCGAAGAAGTTGATGCTGTCAGTTTTGATGATACACTTCTTACTATTGAAGACAAGTCCTTCTCTTTGGGCAACTTCCATCAGTCTGTGGAGGTTTTTGTCATGCTCTGCCTCGGTACGTCCAACAACTGCAATATCATCAGCGATACAGATGCATCCATCTACTTGACCAACGATACGGTCCATGTGTTGCTGAAACAAGTCTTGGCTGACAGAAAGTCCGAAAGGTAGGCGTGTGTAGCAGTATCTGCCAAATGGAGTACGAAAAGTTGTCAGCTCCTGGGATTCTTTGGATAGGTGAACAGACCAATATCCGGATTTCGCGTCGAGCTTAGAGAAATACTTTGCTCCGGAGAAAGCTGGGTTGACCTCTTCAAGAGTTGGAATCTTGTGGGGACATCGTTTGAGATTCTGGTTTAATCTCCTGGGATCTAGGCATACTCTCAAGGATCCATCTTTCTTGAGAACTGTAGTAATCGAACTACACCAGTCGGTGTGATGGTCGATTTGTCTGATGATGCCTTGCTTCTCCATTGAGTCAAGCTCAGCCTTGAGTTTGTCTTTGATGTGGACGCTGCACTTTCTTGGTGCATCAATGGTGGGGACAGCTCCTTCTTTGACATGTAGTGTTGCTTCTCCACGAAAGTTACCAATACGATCAAACTGTTCCGGATAGAGCACTTGCAGGTCCTTGACAGATTTCAACGGAGACGGTCTGTTAGTTGGACTACGGACGACTCTGAGGGTGCATCTCATGGATTGTTACCACGTGTAACTCACTGCACATAGGTAGTCCAATTATCACTGGTCCTGAGACATCGACCACGTAGAAAAGTTGATCTCTCCACTCGGAGTCTTTGTACTTGCACGTGATCTGAAGGGTACCCAAACAATGTATTGGGGAACCGTTGTATGCGGTAAGACGTGCTGAAGTCGGGTGTACAACTGCTTGCCACCTGCTTCCATACATGGCCTTGATTGTCCGCAGAGGGAGTGTATTTCCACTCGCTCCGGTATCGACCTTTGCATGTAAGATGTGTTGTCCACGTTTGCTGGGACAGATAATTCCAATCTTCACGAATGCTTCTTTCTGATGCACAGAATCGATAGATGCGTCTAGGTCGTTTCCCAGTACGATAGTGTTAAATTCCTCAACATCTTCCTGGGTTTCTCCTTCTGGCTCTTTGGAGAACTCGGCTACCTTTTGTTTGGTTGGCTGCCTGGTGGGTGTCTTCTGTCGTCGTGGTGAAAAACTGCGGTTACCACTTTGGCGTCCTCTGCTTGGACTTCGTCCTCGAAGCACTTTTCTGTGTTTTGTCTTTCTGCAGCATTTAGCCCAGTGTCCTTTGGAACCACATGCTTTGCAAATGTCTCTGTAGGCTGGACACTTGCGTGGTGGATGATTCAAATCACAGTTACCACACTTCTTGCGTCTATCTTGGTTATGTGATAGAGCATCTACGTTGTTTGCAGAGGAGTCGATCGAACGAAGACACTGTTTGCCTACGGCTATGGCTTCATATTTCCTGCCTTCATCAAGGAGGTTTGTTATCTTGTAGCCTTTGGGTTGGTCTAGAAGATCTTTCTGGAACGCCTCAATAGGTGTAGACGCAATGACTAACTCTGTCACGCGTTCTGAGAGCTCATTTTCGGTAAAGTCACATTCTTTGGCTTTACTCCGGCATCTATTTACAAATTCGTCGATAGTTTCATTTGTGTGTTGACGATATCGCATCAGCTCCAGTCTGTGGATGCGAAAATTCAGCTTGACTTTCAGCTGCCCTTCAAGAGTAGACCACAACATTGCAGTTTTTTCTTGATCATCATTGGATAGACCGGATGCGTTAATTCTACGCAAACCTTCATTTCCTACTGCAATTTTGATTTTGATTGCTTGTTTCTTTGGGTCTTGGACATCGTTGTCTTGGAAGCATAACTCCATGCGTTGTTTGAATAACTTGAATTCTTCCGGCACATCAGCACTATTCCAATTCATTTCTGGATACTTTGCCATCGTGCGTTTTGTTTTAGATTGAGTTGGAGATACAAATGATACAATGCTTGATATCAACGTCACACTGCAAACTTACGGCTGAATGGTTACAGATATAGTTTACAAAGTAAACAAATCAATAATAGTTTGCAAACACAGAAATATGTGACACAAAATCACTACTGATATACATGTATCAATAACGTACACTCTCCAGAATACATCGAAACATGTCTAGATGTCAAGATTACCACAGTAATACACAGATGCATATGAATATGTCAAAACATTCATGTACACAAATAACGAATGTATGTAATTGTCCACACGCAAGTGTTCAAATGTCTGAGATAGTTTAATGAATTGTACTAATTCTCATCTCTTTTATCTGGTTGCATATGGATTCACTCTCAGTCTGGATCGTGCCGTGTCTTGATTGTCCGTCCTCGCTACGTTGTACATGTAGCTTGCAGGGTAGATGAACTGCGATAACGGGAAACTGCGTATGCTCTGTCAGAAATATCCTTCCGCTGAGTGATGGTCTCGGTAGAAGCAATGATGTCGCAATACACGTTGCTATGCCGATAAGATAAACACAATTCTGGCCAGTCCAGGATAATACGCGTCTATCTGCGTCTTCTATTGTTATGTCAACAATGGATGTCAATGGATACGGTGCGCTCAGGTAATGCGAACTTGGTCTATTGTTACGTCAACAATGGAAGTCCCTGGTTGAAACGCTCGGGTATTGCGCGTACTTGGATACGGTGCGCGTCGATAATGCTTGTTTACAGAACTGCAACTGTCCAATGTGGCGAATGTCAGTGATTCGTGCGACGAAAATGTTCTGACAACATTTTGTACGAGCTACACAGCTATATCTTACGATGTAGAAACGAATATAGAATGCTCTGCAAAGCGTTCATCAATCCGATGATATGTATTCGTATCGTTATTTGCTGATGAGCAGCATGGATGATAAAATAATCGGTTTATTCACGCACAGTGTTACTCACAAGACGAGTCGTTAAGCTAGTCCATGCACGCATCTGCAGTAGACGTAGACGTGTTGTGCGCAGTGTCCTCTCGGGCGGTTTCAGCACAAGTCACTCATGATGAATTTCCCTAAGAAAACTTTAGTTCCGTGCTGATTTGGCATAAATCCGTGCCGGCACCGCTGCCACCATGTTGTAATAGTGGACCGGATTCAATGATGAACAGAGGACATAGTTGTTTAACGATAAAATGAACAACTTTAAAGTGAAAACTAAGTTCTGGTAAGGGCTTGAGAACCCGTCTGGCACCATTTCATATTTGCTTGCAATATATCTAAAGAATCTACAAAGAAACTTACCTGGCTGAAGCGGTTTGCCGGAATGATGAGTCGTTTTGGAGTATTTTGAGAAAAATAATAAAAGTCGGTAAACCGACTTTTATTCCAGAAGGCTCCAGACTAACTCGGTCTCAGGGAAAACTCAACCCTATTTCAGACAATTTACACACAGTTCGTGATCGCCATGTTCATCAGTACTCTATAATACTACGGGCACAGGCCAAATTAAACGAGGCCTTACTGAGCAGACAGGAAAGTGCGTGCTAATCCTGTACAAAACAAATGGATAGCGCGCGGTCCTCAAGCCTACTAGCAAAGACGCTTTATAATACGCACATCACCTCAGTTGCTGAGACGCGCGGTCTTTGAAGTTTTTGTTGTTGTTTATCAATTGTCTTTGATTGTTTTTAGAGGTGCTTGAGAGGCGCACACTAATTTTGCATGCGCGCCAAAGAGGTTTTTGATGCGCGTGTTGTAACAACTCGGACCATTACTGCGAGTAGCCAGAACGCTACAATGTAGTTTATACAGGCCGCTCCCGTATGCATAGTACTGTACAATCCAGAGGGAAAACCAGTAGCAGTACAACTCATCCCGCCGTCAAGCAAAGCGAGGCCGAGTTATCCCCGAGTCCGAGTCTAGCCTGACCCCGTTCGGGTAAGTTCCGAGACTGAATGTTTTTGGTTAATATATCCCATTTTCGTCCTTACCCATCGAATATCTTGTTATTACAGCGTTATTCCGCACATTTCCTAGGCATACGTTCACATTTTGGAGCAAATTTGACAACTTTTGCAGGCATACCAGAACTTTGTTTGGGCTTTAATCCACTATCACAAACTAGCGTCATGTAATGACTGCTGCTCTGACCGTATCACTCAAATATAGAATACATGGAATATGTATTCTATATTTGAATATAGAACACTGGCTTTACTTAGAAGTAATTGAATTTCATCCAGAAATGTAGAAGAATTTCAGAAGAGAACAATATTCATGTGTGCAATACTTATTCCGCCGATTGTTTTGAAATAATTACCAATCTGTTCATAATCACTTATTTCTATTTCTGTATAATTACTGTCATCTAGAAGATTCTGTTCAAAATCTATACATCCGAAACACTAAAAGGAAGCTCATAATCAGAATTTGACTGAAAAAAAAGTCGTATGTACGTAACAGACGAACACATCAAATGAATCCATTCGTTACATCTAAGACACCTATCCAGCATTTTGATCAAACTTTCCATATTATAATATTACAATTACATGAACTACAATGTACATGGAAATATCATTCCGACCCATTGGAAAAATCATGCATGTATAAGATGCTTTTATTTTCTCTGTCACCAGTTCTACAGCTTTTCAAGATTTCTGATTGATCTGATTCTTACCTTCTTGTTATCCTTGGTCAGCACTGAGATTTGTCCATTGATCATGTTGGTAGTCCACACTCTCTTCACCTTCTCATGCTTCCTCGCCATGTAGACCAGGTTCGTCATCTCTTGTGTGAGATCTTATAGCGGATGTACACATTGGAGCCTTTCATAGTTTCTGTCTTGCCGTGTATACTCTTGTTGCGCACGTTATACCCACATATAGCAAACTTGATATTGATGGGCTTCGGAGCAGGAATTTCGTCGTTTGTGATGCCACGTCCAGGATGCCGGGTGGCATTTCTATTCGGTCGTACGCAAGAAGCGGGATACGATGAGATCGATCCAAGTCGGCCGGCTGGATGTCGACGTCCTGTTTCTCGCAAATGATCTTGGTGACGACATCGCCACTTTGTTCTTCGCCGTTCTCTGCAACACCGTGGAATCGTATAGGCAGTTCCTCTTGCTTTGGATGCTGCTCATGTTCTTCCAAAGAAATGTGGTATAAAGAGATCTTCTTTTCCAGATCCTCTACTTTGGCTTCGAGGGCGACAATTAAGTTTGTCGGAGTCCAATGGAAGTTCATGTTGATGGAGTTGAAGACGTCGTTGGTGACATTGATTTTCTATGATGGGTTTTGACACGGCCTGTAGAATGGCTAAGATAACGTCTTCGGACAAAAGAGCGTCCTGAATCATTCTCTGCGAGGTAAGTGCATGGGTTTCCATTATCCTCAATCGCGCCGTCTAGCTCTGTGATGAAGGAATCGCTTGGATCAGCTGATATATGGTCTCCACATCTTGCGGGGAAGTGTCCGAAATTGCGCCCCGGCTTCACTCGAGTCCCGAGGGCTTTAGCTCGATGATCTTCGTGAAAACCCAAACAGATCCCAACAGTTTGAAAAATGTCACTCACAATGTTATGTGAAAACAGCGAAGTTCTTCCGAGTTTATACGGCATATACCCACAAACTGTTGGCCTATGGCTACAGACTTCTTGACACATTCTCACGAACGTTTCGTTCATATTTGAGGGCAATCTCGCACCCGTGACGTCTGACTTTTATGTACAAAGCTCATGGCCGATCGTGTCTGATGACACAAGGACTTCATTTCAAACCAATTTCTTTTATTTGGTTTTCTGCCAATCGATATCGCGTAACATGCATCTGCACATCAAACACCGTTAGGGGGAAAATTAAGAGCTCATATCTACAATTACATTTACATAATCATCAAAGTCACAAAATACATTCATCAAACGAGATAAATAATGTTTGAAGAGTCAAGATAAAAGGAACCTTCAAAAAAGCACGTTTGTGAATGGGGTATGTCATCAGGAAAGAAGTCAGCACATGCACAGACACACAAACGTGCGTGCACTCACCGACAAACAGCAGAGAGAATTGGAAAAGAGGGAAGACTGATAAGAGGACTTTTTTTTTACTTATTCCCACTCACGCAGATTATATGCTATTCATAACTTTCCTTAAAAATATTTTGGCCGTGGTTTTGGGAACTTTGTTCTTCGTGTATGTAGTATGTGATCTTCTGACTGACTGGTTACATATCCAACTTCAGCAGTGGTAATACCTCGTATATAATAAGCACGAACTGTACAAGACTGGTTTTGGGCTCCGTTGTCGGGACACCTTCTATCTCTCATGCCATCGATAGGAAAGTTACCAGGGGAAGTCACCGTGTGGAGCCGGGATTTGTAAAAACGCCGGGAATTGTAAAAATGTCTCGCCGGGAAATGTAAAAATCTCGAAAATTGCATCAACGGGATTTGTAAAAACGTCTCGCCGGGAAATGTAAAAACGTTCAATTTTGCCGGGAATTGTAAAAACGCTGCCGGGAAATGTAAAAATCATGTACTTCAACGGTATTACGTACCGATGGTATATAGATAATCGCGATGTCTAACAAAATTGCTCAAGAACATTTACCGTTATAATTTTCTTGTAAAAACTCCAAAACGGATTTTCATCATAAAACTTGGCAGATGACATCTTTATGGTGATATGATCTTAATTTGTTTAAATAATTCCCCCCACCCCCGCCGAAGGGGGGGGGGGGGAGGCAACTGACGCCGCAGAGACCTAAAGTTTCATGTTTGGTTATGGCGGATCCAGGGGGCCCTAATCGGAAGGGGAGGGGGAGGGGGAGAAGGGGAATTTTCTATGTTTTCAGCATCCTCTTGAAAAATCTGTTAAGGATTTTACCAAATGGTTTTATGGTGATACGATCTTAATTTATATTTTGTTAAAATCCCCCCCCCCCAAGCCGAAGGAGGGATTTTAAGTCACTAAGGATCTACAGTCTGGAATTGTTTGTCTTCTTAGTCGAACCAAAAGAGAGAGCCAAGTTAGTGCTATGAAGACATTGATGACTGAAAAATCAAGTTTGATTATGGCGGATCCAGAGGGGTGCCCTGATTTCTTTCTCTTTCTTTTTTTTTGGGGGGGGGGGTGAGGGGGGAGGAGAATATTTTTACATTTTCAGCATATTCTTAAACTGGCATTTTTTTTTTGTGTGATATGATCTTAATTTGCTAAAATGAGCCCCACCCCTCCCCCCCTCCCCCATACCGCTGAAGGGGGGGGGGGGGGATGGGGGATTTGAAGCCTGAGAGTGGTAAGTCTGGAATAGTTTTATCTTCGTAGTCGAAAAAAGAAAGAAAGATAGAGCTAAATTAGTGATATATAAAGGCACTAATGACTGAAATTTCGTGATTGATTATGGCGGATCCAGAGGTGCTCTGATTTCTATTTTTTTTTTGGGGGGGGGGGTGATTAGGAGTTGAGGAGAATATATCACAGTTTCAGCATCTTCTTAAAACATCTTCGAAGGATTTTCACCAAAGTTGGCAAATAGCACTTTTATGGTGACATGATCTTAATTTAGTAAAGTAAGCATTTACCCCCCCCCCCCCCCCCGCCGCCGAAGGGGAGGGGGGGGGGGTGGTGATGGAGTTGAAGCCTGAGAGTCCTTAAGAATTTTTTAATCTTCTTAGTTGAACCAAGAAAGATGGAGCTGTGTTAGTGCTATATAAACACATTGATGACTGAAATTTCATGTTTGATTATGGCGGATCCAGGGGTGTTTCCCTGATTTGGGGGAGGGGGAGGGATGAGGAGGATTAGGAGAATTGTTCACATTTTCAGCATCTTCTTGAAAAATCTATGACGGATTTTCACCAAACTTGGCAAATAGCATCTTTATAGTGATATGATCTTAATTTGTAATATATGCCCCCACCCCCAATGCTGAAGGGGGGGGGGGGGGGGGGAGTAGTTGAAGCCTCAAAGCCCCTTCTGGAATGTTTCGTCTTTTTAGTCGAACTAAAACCGATAGAGCTAAGTTAGTGCTTCAACACCCCCCCCCCCCCACATTCCCCCTTTGGTGGTGTGATCATATATTTCAAGAAGATGCTGAAAATGTAGAAAATTCCCCTCCTCCCCCACATTCCCCTACACCCCGCATCAGTGCACCCCTGGATCCGCCATAATCAACCATGAAATTTCAGTAATGAATGTCTCCATAGCTTCATATCACTAACTTAGCTCTGTCTTTTTTGGTTCGACTAAGAAGATAAAAAATTCCAGACTTTATAAGGCCTCTGAGGCTTCAACTCCCCAATCCCTCACCCTTCGGCGGTGTAGGGGGTCATTTTAACAAATTGAGATCATTATATTATCATCATATAGATACTATTTGCCAAATTTGGTGAAAATCCGTCATAGATTTTTCGAGAAGATGCTGAAAATGTAGAAAATTCCCCTCATCCCCCTCATCTCCCTATACCCCCCCCCCCCTCCCAATCAGGGCGCCCATGGATCCGCCATAATCAGACATGGCATTTCATGCAGTCATTAATGTCTTCATATACCTCTAACTTAGCTCTATCTTTTTCGGTTCGACTAAGAAGATGAAAAATTTCGGACTTAATGGACCCTGAGGCTTCAACTCCCCATCCCCCTCCCCTTTGGTGGTTCGGGTGGTGGGGGGGGGGGGGAGGGGGAGGAGTCGTTTCAACCATTATTTGAAATTATATCACCATAAATATGGTATTTGCCAAGTTTGGTGAAAATCGGTCATAATTTTTTCAAGAAGATACTGAAAATGTAGGAAATTTCCCTTCTTCCCGTCATCCCACCCCCCCCCCCCCCCATCAGGGCCCGCCTGGATCCGCCATAATCAAACGTGAAATTTCAGTCATGCATGTTTCCATAGCACTAACTTTAGCTCTTTCTTTTCGGTTCGACTAGGTAGATTTTTAGACCTTTGAGACTCTGAGGCTTCAACTGCCCCCACGCCCTCCCCCCCCCCCCCCATCGGTGTTGGGGGAGGGCTATTTTAACAAATTAAAATCATATCACCATAAAAGATACTATTTGCCAAGTTTGGTGAAAATCCGTCTTAGATTTTTCGAGAAGATGCTGAAAAAGTGGAAAATTCCCCTCCTCTCCCTCACCCCACCCCCCCCCCCGAAAATGGGGTACCCCTGGATCCGCTGTAATCAAACATTAATTTTTAGTCATTAATGCCCTCATAGCACAAAGCTAATTAGCTATATCTTTTCTGTTTCGATTACAATGTATTAAAAGATCAGACTTAAGGGACGCTGAGGCTTCAACTCCCCCACCCCCACCCCACACCCCCCCCCCCCCCTTCGGCCGTGTGGAGGGTGGGGGGGGGGGCTCATTTTAACAAATTAATATCATAACACGATACAGATGCTATCTGCCAAGTTTGGTGAAAATGCGTCATAGATTTTTCAAGAAGATGCTGAAAATGTAGAAAATCCCCTTCCTCCCCTCACCCCCTCCCCCTCTCAGTTTAAGGGCCGCCTGCATGGTTCCGCCATAATCAAACATGAAATTTCAGTCCTTAATGTCTTCGAAGAACCTCTATCTTTTTTGGTTCGACTAAGAAGATGAAAAATTCCAGACTTTAGATCTCTGAGGCTTCAATTCCCCCCCCCCCCCCCCTTCGGCGGTTTGGAGGGGGGGGGGGAGTTATTTAAACAAATTAAGATAATATCACCATAAAGACGTCATCTGCCAAGTTTGATGAATATCTGTTTTGGAGTTTACAGGATCCGTTTTGGAGTTCACAGATGCTGATTTATTGTTTCATGTATTCATGAAAAATTTGAAGTCATATTTAGACAAACATATTCAATTAGTGAAAGTTAAGCAATCTGGTTATAAAAAAACATCCCAGACTTCCGTGGATAACAAAATCACTTTTACGATCTATAAATCGAAAAAATAGTTTTTTACGCGGATAGAATCAAGCGTACTGAACAATCTCGTCGTGAATACACTATGTATAAAAATATTCTCACAAGATTATTACGTAATGAAAAAAAGAGGTATTATGGATCAGATATCCCTTTTCAAGCATGATATGAACACGACTTCGAAATTGATAAATAGTGCTATTCATTAGAATAATGACAAACCCCGAGTAACAAGTATTAAATTGGATGATGTTAAAATAACAGACCCTGTGTCGATAGCCGATACATTTGATAATTATTTTTCCCAGGTTGGACATGACCTTGCTGAAAATATTCCCACATCTCAAAAGAAATTCCATGAATTTCTTGCATTACCCAACTCTAAGTCATTTTTCTTAATCCTGTCACAAGTTTAGAAATAAAAGATATTATCATGAATTTAGAAATAAAGTTCTGGACCTGATGCTATTGATAATATTATCTTACAGAATATTAGTGAGAGTATTGTCGAACCATTAACTCATATTTCTAATTTATCATTAAGTAATGGTGTTGTTCCATCGGAAATTGAAATCGCCAAAGTGATCCCAATTTATAAGAAAGGTGATAAAGAAGATATTTGTAATTATAGACAAATTTCTTTGCTGTCTCCGATTTCTAAATTATTAGAAAAAATTGTATTTTCTAGACTCCTTAATTTTTTTGATTTGCATGATATCATTTCTAACTCTCAATTCAAATCCCGTAAAGAGCACAACATACATCTCAAGCTATTCTATCCTTTGTTGAAAAAAGTCGCCAAAGCCGTAGACCAGTGCTATCATACAGTTTACTTCCTGGACTTCTCCAAGGCCTTCTATACAATCGATCATGAAATACTTCTTTATAAATTGTGTCACTATGGTATCCATGGGAAGGCCTTGGAGTGGTTCAGGAGCTACCTTACTGATCGTAAACAATTTGTTTCTTTATCTGGTCAAAGTTACATAAATAGATCAGTCAGATGCGGTGTTCCTCAAGGCAGTTTACTGGGACCTCTTTAGTTTATAACATATATGAATGATATGATAAATGTTATTATTATTTTTATATTTGTTGTTGTTTGCAGATGATTCAAACGTATTTTTCCCACTTGGATCCCACATTTTGGTGGATACCTTAAATTCAGAACGACAAAAGTTACTTTATTGGATAAGATCAAACAAACTGTCATTGAATCTTCTCAAAACTAAGTGTATGTTATTCAGTAATAATTATCTTTGAATAGTCTTCCTAATATTATAGTTTTAGATGATGCTGTTATAGATGTAACTTCATCAACGAAATTCCTACTATAGGTCTGACAATATTGATAATAAACTTTCGTGGAAGACATGCATATAATATCTTGTAACATTGGTGTCATAAATAAAGTTAAGTTTAATTTTCCCATTCCCACCCTCCTTATGCTATATTCAACTTTGATTCTGCCTTATAAATTACGGTATCATAGCTTGGGGAAATCTCTCAATGCATGTCGATAGACTGTTATGTCTCAAGAAAAAAGCCCTTCGTATAATTTGCAATGTATTATGGAGATCTCATACAGACGTTTTATTATTTGAAAATAAGATTTTGAAGGCAACTGATCTTTATAATTATCACCTTGGTCAATTCATGTACAAATCTAGTAATAACTTATTACCTCCCAATTTTACTGGGACGTCCCTGAAAAACAAAAACAAAAACAAAAACTCCTTCCCGGATACCCAACTCATCATTCTAATGAATTTTAACCAGGTCCATATTTACTCAATCTATACATTTACTTTTGTTGGACCAAAATTTTGGAATAGCCTTAGTGATTGTAGAAACGGCCCCAAGTTAAGATTGTCTTAAAGTCAAGTTTAATAAAATAGTTTAGATATTTGTAAAAGGTCATTTAAATGCTATCATTTAAAAAAAAATATTATTATTTTTGAATGAGAAACGGATAAAATTTTGCTGAATCGTTAATGATTGCAGAAGTAGTAAATACACTGTATTCACTTTTATTTTTTTTTTCATAATGCGTATGGCTCAGCGGCTCCGTTTACTCATCACCTCTTGTCGATTGTTCTTTCTTCATGTGTTCTTTATCCAATTTTCCAACCATTTCATCTCTTCTGCTTTATCTCTCAGTCTTTTCTTTCCTGTTACTATTCTCAGCATGACAGCGACTTAGTGTTTGGATTTGTCTGGGTGTCTGTCTAGGGTAATTAGGTTTTTACTCGTAGTTTGTGTAATCTATTTTGTAAATTTAATTTCGTGTACAAAGTAGAAGATCAACGATATAATATGTATTGTTTAACAATGTTTGGGGGAATGCACTGTACAAGCTGTGCTTCTTCAGCATTCCTCCCCATCTCCTGCATTTTCTAAACTTTAGAATGTTTTTTTGTGCTTTATTTCTCACCCTATCATTTATCCTTAAATATCATTTCATGATTACTGTTGACACATACATGATAAGTTTTATATGAAAAAAAAATGTGTTTACAAGTTCTGTTGGAGATGGAAAAAATGAATGAATGAATGAATGAATGAATGAATTAAAATTATAACGGTAAATGTTCATGAGCAATTTTGTTAGACATCGAGATTATCTACCAACGGTACGTAGACCGTTGAAGTACGTGATTTTTACATTTCCCGGCAGCATTTTTACAATTCCCGGCAAAATTGAAAGTTTTTACATTTCCCGGCGAGACGTTTTTACTAATCCCGTTAATGCAGTTTTCGAGATTTTTAAATTTCCCGGCGAGACGTTATTACAATTCCCGGCGTTTTTACAAAACCCGGCTCCACAAGCTTCCACACACCGTCGTCACGAAGGATCCAGTGTACTGTCTCTCTGACTGTAGCCTGCAATCCTTGAATAATTGATGGAAATAAAAAAACAAACCCGAAGCAGGACATAATATTTATTTCATGCTGTGTATTTGGTCCTAGGCAATGAGATAACAATCACACGGGGCCATATAGGTGCACGTTATCAACCTCGGATAGTGATCGTAACTCGGATCGACCCCGCCGGTCTGAATATTCCCGAGACTGAGGCCGAGGGCCGTACAGTTCTGTCGTCGAACTTTTTCAAAGTTCAAAGTACAGTATGTTCACCATGGTTCGTTTACCATCCACCTAATGCGCGCGTACCGCGTGTATGTTTTCCATGCAGCGCCATCTCATCCAGCACCGATTTTTGGCGAAATGGAATGTTTTTGTGGCCGTACACTTAGTACGTACATCAAGAACGTACAATGTACGTCTTTGTGCGACTTGAACTTATGATAAATACCCTCCGCAACTCTGCGCAGCAATGCTTATCGACTGACTGCCATCAAGTCAAAGTAGGGCCTACTTCACAAGCTCATCCATCAAGTAAGGTAGCAGATTAATCCTTAATTAGAGTCTACTAGAGTATCAGTTTTAGTACTTCTTCTGTTTGTTGGAGGCACGTACACGTGTACGTCTTGCGTTTTTCACCGCATTGTGCGGCTGCATGCTGTCTGCAACAACAACGTCGCTCGGTGTACCGGTACCGGGATCGGACTGCAATTGCTGCATCACCATCAGTAATCTCTTGAACTTGGGTGAAGCCTAACCGTCCGGACGTAGTACAGTAGGCCTAAACAAGTCGTACTGTAACGTTAGAAAGCTATCGTTCGGTTTACTAGTATTTGAGAATCGACGCTATATTCTTCTACTAGTAAAGGCAACATCTGCACAAGTCAACGAAGTTTCAGCCACCATTAAAGATGTCTGGTAAGTCGACATGTGTTGTATGTTTTCTATGTCACTACTACTAGCTACACGCAGCCGCTGTAGCGACAGCGACTGCACCTCTATTCCTTCGCAGACGTTGTCATTTTTCAGTGTGGTTGTGCGACTCCTTCATGAATATCTTTATTAATCGTGGAAAACTAAAATACAAGGAATTATCGTAATGTATGATAATCATTCAATAATCGGTATGCGATTTTTTGTTTAATTACGTCAAAAACTCACCGAAATCTGTGGCTGAAATCAGGTCTGTAAACGTCCTTCTTGCTTCACTCCTCATCTGCGTGTTATTTGAATGGCATTCACTCTCGTATACTACAACGTATAGTAAGGGTACTAGGTCTCGCGCAGGGACGTAAAGATCGCGCATAGCGTAACTGCGTATAGCAAGCATTAATACGCGTAAGACTATTAAAGCGCAAAATTTGCCGATACGCCCATGGAATAAACATACCTGACAACCGCTAAAAATGAGAAGGAAGCAGGTAAGAAATTTAGATTTCAAACAAATTTTTCACTAAATTTCCAATTTTTTGGAACAAATTTTTCACTAAATTTCCAATTTTTTACGTTATAATTTACCTACCTTAGCTTAAAATCTTTTTTTAAGGATGTTGTAGCCAAGACGTGTCGTCTCGCTTGTCTCGTTCGTATGATCGTAGCCAATAGAATTCGTATTTTGTTCGATCGATCGTTTATAATATTCTACGAAAGCCGAAGCACGTTCAGCCGCAGAGAGGGGCAGACACTTTCACGCATGAAACTACATAGGGCAGCTGCGCGATCTTTACATACCCCGAGAAGGTGAACGCATAAAAAAAAAGTCCGACATACAAACGGCGACAGCGCACTACTAAGTCATCGTATCATCAGGAGATTCTGGGAGGTGATTTTTCTGCATTTTCGTGATATTCATTGAGAAATTCAGGTACGATTATGGAATAACTTCTATTATAAGAGCATTTCAAATTTTCGTGCGCGATATCTAGACCCCTCAACCATACAATGTAGGTAGTCGGAGAGGCGCCCTCTAGCTCTCCGACTACCTACGTTGTACGTTGTAGGCCTAGTGTGCATCTAACTCAAAAAGTTGTGATGAATTTGGATAAAAATCTAAAGTCTTAACTATTATTTAAATATTGGACCTGGGTGTTGGGGCCTGTTTCATAAACTTGTCATCAGTGACAAGTTGTCATCAGTGACAAGTTGTCATAGATGTGACAAGCTACTGAAATTCTTGCATCTGATTGGCTGAGAGCAAATTAGTCATAGAAATGTGGCAGTTGTGCTAATAACAAGTTTTATGAAACGGGCCCCTGGTCTAACCATGGAGCTACTCTGTTAGTAGCTCCATGGTCTAACATTAGAGAACATTCTACAGCCACAGAAAATTTTGAAAACAACACAAGCAACGTTAACCAATATGCTGGACATTGCAATGGCACTGGTCCGACGGTCCAGGACCAGTAAAAATCACTGTCGAACCAATAGAGTCTTAACTTTTTCTGGAATGGACCAGTAATATAAAGATGAAAAATTAGCCGTGCACCTAAAATGTCCCAGACTATTACATGTACAACTGTAGTAGTATGTAGTACTACTGTAAAGTGGAAATTTTCGCGGTGTTGAAATTTTTGCGCATTTCGCACAACCAGAAACTAGCGCCAAAATAATAAAAAGCATGCAAATATTTTTGCTTGCCATGTATTCCAATAGCTGATGGCTTGATTCCGCAGAATTAAAAGCACACGAAACTCGTCTTCATACTTGGCCAAGTGCGAAAGATTATCTGACAGACGGGTTGGACCAGTAGAAAAAATTGGTTAGTTTGCAGCCCTGTGTTAAGAGATAATTCAATTTTGGTAGTGATTTTTGTGGATTTTATGAAGAATTTTTGATATTTTGGCAGGTAGGTTCAGTTAACTTGGAAGCTAAAGTGCGTGATCTAGTATTGAGTAGTGTCTTCTAGGGTAAGGGGCGCTGCACACCTGGACCTACAAAAGTAGAAGTTGATGTTGTAATAAAAAGCGTAGACCTACACAGTTGTATTGGGAAATCGGGCGACTTTCAGTACAGGCCTGTGCATATACGTATGGACTCTAAGTAGCCCGACCAAACGCCATGCTTTGCACGGCATCAGACGAGCGGGGCTTTTCCTTCACATTGGGGAACCACTACAAAACTTATACAAATGTATACATCACTTATAGAAATGTATATGTTACTCACATAAAGTGCATGCTTATATTACAGTTAAGGTACATGTAAGTCCATAGTGGCATAGAGAGCCCCTGGGATAAATCCATGGAACAAAAAAATGGCACTTTCTAGTGCACTCCTGAACTGTCGGGGTTCATCGTTGCAGAATTCAAAATTGCACGTTGACCACTTTGCAAATTATGCGCGCGTGTGCGTGGCTGGAAGTGCAGCTACATGCTTGTATCTGTAGCGTGTGTGCGCTCCTTGAGTGTAGTAGCACGGTTGACAGCGCGACCTTTAAATGTGCATTCAGATCCCGATTATCAGATGTACAATGCTGTACCGTTCGCAAACGCTGCATCTTGTTTTCGGTAGGTTGTGAATTGTAATTGTAGTATGTCAATATCGATAACGTGAAGTCTCATTTATGAAGATTACATTTAATAAGTTTGAGGTGACAAAAAATGATGGAAATTCGCTTTGTGCTTGCTCTGTGTTGTGGGCCGCTCTGGTACAGCCCTGTCGCTATCAATACAGCGACTGGGGCTGTGTATAGTTACACTGTAGACTCTAGGAGGAAATCACTGATCTCTATGGAAAAACAAAATCAGTGGTGGAAATGAGCTGATTGGCAGAGGTCTTTGCTCTCAAGAGTGCTTCTCTAGTTCTTTATACAGTGTAATTTATTATATTTTTTGTACGTAGGGTTCTAGTACCTAAGCCTCGGACATTAAGAACTGAATGTCTTTATTTTGGACCAATCATTTTCATATTTCCCTGGTCCTACCAGAAATCAAAACCAAGTCAAACTTTATTGTTTGTCATGGTTAGAATTTCTCAAGGTCCCCACATGGGTGGGCTATTCATTATACTATTGAGACCATACAATGTAATTGTATGTCTATGATGTGTTCTTTGGGATAGGTAGGCCTACATGTACTTTGTACATGATGTAGAGTACAACACATTTTGTTTCCATACCTACAAAAATTGTAAACTCTATAAAATTTTGAGTTTGCAGATTGATGATATGATAAACAAATTTATACTACAGCCACTGACAAAACTAGTGTGATAGATTCAAAGTTATATGAAATAAAATGGTAATATTTGTTAGAAATGCTGCTTTTTCTACCCCTCTATTAATGCCTAGAAACCTATTTACATAATGTGACAAACTAGCATAAGCACTGAGAGCGCAGACCTCCGCCCAGCAGCTACGTACTTTCCACTGATGATTTTGTTCCTTCCATGGAGATCAATGATGTCCACCCATACGTATGCATGCTGAAAACTTGGCCAATTTCCCAATACAGTACTCTCCGCGTAGATCTTACAGATTGTAGACTATAGGTAGAGACATTACACTGTATATTACTGTTGGGTCAGTCCATGGGGTTGGGTCATCATCTGTGGCGTACACCGTGTACTACCTGAACTCAAAATCCCAGCCTCATTAAAACCAAGCAAATATCTGCCAGTAATGAATTCAGAAAGGAAACAGTATCCCACCAAGATTGACTGCTCAAGCAACATGGGTATTGCAATTTCAGACTGGAGAATTTTAAAATATTACCAATGTTAATGTACAGTAATGAGTTGTACTATTTCTGCGGCATATCCATGAAAGATTTCTGATCTTTCATGCATGCATGAAAGACATGCATCTCTATAGCCGGGGGCAGAGCTCATATTGGTACAGCAAAACTTAACCACATTCAAAGTGATCATCTTCATTATGAAACAAAAAAGTTGGTACCTCCATGTTGCACAGTTGCACAGACATCATGCAATACATGTACATATGTTGACTCAACTGAAAAAGAAGAAAGAAAGAAAGAAAAAAGAAAAGAGATTCCTGTGGCCCAAAACACAAGTGTACAATGTACAACGGTGTACCTGCCCAGAATGTACAGTAGTCAGAATTTGTTTCATGTCATTCCATGTCCATGCAAGCAGTCAACACATACAATGTACTTCAAGGCTAAACAGGTTATTTTTTATGACTCAATATGAGAAGAATCTGCATGCTGTACAGTCTGAATAAAATAGATCGTGTGGAGAAAATTGTATCTTTTTTGTTTGTTTTTGTTTTGTTTTTTTTTTTTTTTTTTTACTTGAGAACATTGATCTCTACATTCAGAAGCCAAATAACCAGTTTGTCAGGTTTCCTGGAGTGTTTTTGTATTTTCTTAAGGAATAGATCTATCATAAAAATAATGATTGGCAGTACAATGTATTTATGCTCATTCCTTGGGCTCGACTAAAATTCTCTTCTTCGTCCCATCAACTCTGATACAGATTTCCTTTTTTTGTTCTCATAGTGAATTAAAAGAAATGTGTGGTAAAAATGTGCATTTTCGCCCTAGCCATCCTCAGACACATTTATCTGTAATTCTTAAGTATTCAGACCTACTATTTACAGTATGATAACCTGTACTGACCTACATTCATTGCCCCTGTGTCATTGACGTGACCTCCAAAGCCTGTCAAAGAATGCAGTACAAGTGCATAATGAGTTCACCAGGCTTTTGTGTACTAGACTCTGACTAATACCATTACAGAGCTTACTGGGAAAGCCCTGAAAGTCAGTAGAAGGTCAGGCTGTACTATCTGAGCGTGCGTGTGTAATGGAAGCAGTGTCCGCCTGTCATTCACACTGAAGTGCCAATCAGTCTATATAAGTACGTGCAGTTTCACAGGGGCACAGTCGTCTTTCAGTAACTGAACTTTGTGGTATAATTGATGAACTTCTCTGGAAAGAACTGGTTACTACGTACTCATTGTGCACATGTACAGTAGCATAGTGTTGCATCATACTGTACAAATTCAAAGACTTTCAAGTTGATTGTTCTGTCTCGCGAGAGAAGGTGTTCAGATCAACCGTCAAAATCACATTTGTGCCCTAGAGCTTTGATACATTTGGTTCAGGAGGTAAGTTGATTTCATGGATTTAATGCTTTAGAATCCATATTCCATGTCTAGTCATGTCTGTATCATGATACAATGTATTCTATTTCTGTCAGCAATGTGTGTAGTCTGCTAACTGGTGCCAAATGTGTGGATCTGGGCCCCATTTCATTACAGATGTTAGGATAGCAACTCTTGCTGGAATTGCAATTTCCAATAGCAACAGCCATTCAGGAAGCTGGATTCTTGTTGTTACCATGACAATTGTTGTTACCATGACCATGACAGCAAGAGTTGTCATATCAACTTTTTATGGAATGGGTCCCTATGTTCTTGAGCAGTATAGCACCACTTGCGAATGTACATCATGTACACAGTATGTATGTATGTACACTCATACTGTTTACAGGTGATTGTAATGTGTGGTATCATACAGATTGTATGTCATTGATGAAGGTTGTGATAGCCATTAAATAATATGTGACCCGCGCTACAACAAAAGGATCCTAAAGTCGCTGACGGCTGAGCCGAGAAAATCGAGTTTGAAGTCACATCATCAAAATAAGTCAAAACAACCGGATTTCTGTTTTTGGCATAATTTTATACACAGTCTAATGTTTTGTCTATCATCTGCTGAAATTTCAAAGCTAAATGATAAGAGGAAAGGCAAGAAATCAATGTTTTTCTGGGCCATGATTTTCCAACTTTCAAAGTAACAGAAACGTGTCCGAAGATTTGGATTAAGCGCCGCGGCTAGACTCCGCCCCTAGCAACGAGAGAGTGGTCTTATTGGTCAGTGCGTGGCATCCTGATTACTGATTGGTCGTGCGTAGGCCGTTGCCGCTAAGCTTGAATGAACATCGCAAAGGTCGCGAAGAGCATGCCTTCTATTATCAAGCGGTGAAAACTGTCTCGCTCCCCTTGATCATGATAGCGTCGGAAAGAAAACTTTGAAGGCGTTTTTCTCGAAACTCTAATTTCCTCAAACACATGACATGCGCTAATAAAATCATTGATATCTCTGCAACCGAGTACTTTTATGAGTTGTGCTATATATGAAATTATAGAAGAAGAGTTGGGGAATAATGTCATGTCATTTTCAGAAAATTGTCCTCCCCCCCCCCCCCCCCTCCTTTTGTTGTAGCGGGTCACATATGTTACAATATGTATTGCATTTTAAATGTTTTTTTTGTTTTGATTTTATGTTTCTCTCTTTTACTTTTACTTCTTTTTTTTTTTTCCTTTTTTTTTGGGGGTGGGGGGGTGGGGGGAGGTATCATCCAGCCCAGTCAGTATTGTCACATTGTATTAAAGATACAGAGTGACACTCATTTTGAAAAAGGTACATGTTGTACAAGTGTACATGGTAACATCTTGTTTATATTGCAAAGGGGATCACGTTTAAAACAATTTACAAGTCTTAGCCACCATGTACAGTAATTGCAGTTGAATGACAAATTGCTCTTCATCCATCAATGTGAATGACAATCAATTATTCAGTGTTTTAAAGAGCAGCCATGATAGGAATTATCTATAGGCAGACAACACTCGAGTTGGACTTGAAATACATGTACCTGTACTAGCCTCCTGTTTGCTATAACAGGCAATACGTATGTATATCCACTGCACGAGACTTCCGAACTTCTACCTGCTAGCCATTAACGGTTCTGATCAGGACTTTATAGGGCAAGTCCAAGATAACACGCGCGTTACGTATGGGACATTCAGAGACTTTTATGACCTGAAAAATAGTGTTAATGGCTTTTGATCATATTAAACTTTATCATGGTGATTGATATCTAGGAGAAGTATAATCATGCAAAAAATGGAGAAAAATGACCTTCACAATTATATTCTAGAAAAGAAAATATGTGCCGTTACGTATGGGACCAGAAACATTTTGTTTTTTTGAACATTTTTTTCAACCTCAAAACTCTCTGAAAGTATTTCATTCTACAACTTGTAACTCACTATGATGAAAGTCACAACACTCAAGATTATCACAGGTAAGTTTCGTGTCATTAGGCAAAAAGCCCTTATTACAGGTTCTAATCAAAGACGGACATGACATGTTACGTATGGGACAGTTACGTATGGGACAGTTTGTCCCCCATTCATTTAGTGTGTAAAGAACCATGTTTATGGGTATTTTGCATAATTATTGAAGTAAAATCAGTTGAAACTACTCAAATACTGATCCAGATTGTCAAGGAAACAATATTCCCCAAATATTCACCATCCTAATCATATTCAGTCATATTTCTATATTTTTATGACCAACCTAAGTACAAGTTGTATGCATGCCCTTTGTCCCCCATTCGTTAAGTGTGTGGAGAGACATGTTTATGGGTATTTTGCAAAATAATTTTGCAAAATACCCATAAACAAATTTTTGCATAATTATTGAAATGGAATCAGTTGAAATTATTCAAATACTGATCCAGATTGACAAGGGAACAATATTCCCCAAATATTTACCATCATAATTCATATTCTATATTTTTATGACCAACCTGAGTATGTATGCCATATTTTTATCAGGATAGTCAGTTTACTACTGAAAAATTGAATAGTTTAAAGTGTTTACTTCCATTGATGAAGGGCAGTTTGCCATTTTGTTTCAATAAAAAACAACTTGACACAAGAAATATTAATTTTTATAAATAAGCAATACCTGCTGCGTGGAACCCCAGTGATCGAGTAGATCGCATGATGTCTGTCTAGCAGTCAGGTCATTGATTCGAGTCACACCTCAGGATGTATACCCATGAATTTTGTCGTGGCTATTATTGAAAACTGAATAAGGACAATTTGTGTATCACTTGCAATTAAAAAAAAAATCATTTTACTTTATTTTTTTTTATATATATATATCACAACCATTTCAAATTGGATCTTCATCACTAAACTTTGAATTCCTCTAGTCTTAGGATTCTATGCTCTTTAGTAATTCATATAATTCGTTTCCAATCATCTCATTAAATGTTGAAAACTGAATCCCCATTTCTACTAAAAACTATACCATCCCTTTAATGCTGATTTTTCATTGTGTATTTTGCCATTTTCCCCTCCCCCTTTCTGAAAATTGTTCAGTCAAGGACATGTATTGTTTAAAGTGTCTATAACTCAAAAAGTAGCTACAATGTTGGGATGCTTTCTTCAGGATGATTGACCATCTGTGTACTGAGAGACCTTCCCAGCTAGCTACATGCATTCACATGCAATATGTATGAGGATGTCCCATACGTAACGCATTTGTCCCATACGTAACATTATTTCAATGCCTAATAAAAAATATTTCTTTTACTGTTTTTTCTTTTTTCTATGGTATTTAATTTCTCTAAATGATAAATTAGAACTTTCCAAAAGGGCATTAATATAACCTTAGCAATTTCAGAAAAAACCTAAAAAAAATGACCTCAATTTGTTACGTATGGGACATCTCATGATAGGACACGAGCTAATTTGCATAATCATTTGCATAATCCCTAAATTTTCATACCAAGTTATACTATTTGATGAACTTCTTATGTCCACATATTAATCAAATATCATTTGCTTTCCTTTGAATTAATATGAATTTTTATAAATGTCCCATACGTAACGCTGTGTTTCACATTTATGCAAATGAAGCCCTTGAAATTTGCATAAATTTACATAATATAATTTTTTCCTCCATGGAAATCAAAACTTCAACTCATAAGCTTCAAAATGATACCAAACATGTCAATATTGAGCAAAGATGAAATTTTGCCTTCTGAGGGGACCTTATCTTGGACTTGCCCTATAGCATGCTTCACAACCTTTTTCAGCTTAGGCCCACTTTGGCCCTATATATATATATATATATATATATATATATATATATATATATATATATTATTGTTGTTATTATTATTATTTATTAATTTTTTTTTTTAATACAAATGAGGACCTTGTAGGATTGAGTATTAATCTCTTTTGGTTCTTTTTTGGTTGATATTATGGCCAACCTGTGAAACCTTCACAGCCGAAGAAGTGCGGCCATATCTATAGCACAGACATGGAGAAAATGTATGCATTGTGTAAACGCTGCGATTCTAGAAACTTCAATTTACCGGTATCAGATTTAGATCATATTGTGGTACACTGTAAGAACCTTGTATCACAAGTTGTGTGTACATCAGTCATTTATGTATGAAGCATAGATATTTCTGATACTGGTATGTACAATGTATGTATAGTAATATGATAATAGTAGCATTTGACAAATGTACATTTTGTAATTTTACAGAATGAACTTGTTGTTTTACCTACAACACACACTAGTATCGTACACACAAACACCCATGTGTTTAGAACACTCTCTACAACTAAATCCAAAATTTAATACACATCATAGCATTCGCATCCTGATGGGAAGACTGAACAACTTTGCAGCTGCAGCACACAGGATGTATGGTGTATTTTTAAAGTAGTGTGTGGTAATGGTAGTGATAACTTTGCAGCTGCAGCACACAGGATGTATGGTGTATTTTAAAAGTAGTGTGTGGTAATGGTAGTGATGATTTTACAGGAATGTTACGTTTTTATGCCTCCGCCACGAAGTGGTGCCGGAGGCATTATTTACATCTGACACGGTATACGTAGTGTGTATCAATCATTTGCCCATCCCCTCTATGGCTATTAAAGACCCTTGTAGTGCATGTACATGTAACTTACTTGTACACGGGTGTCCGAATACTTTGCAAGTCACATGCTCGTTGCAAATTTAAAACACATGAAAATATTAACTCTGATGCTGACAATATTGTGACGTGCATGCATACAATGTACGTACCGCTGTTTATTATTAATGTACTCCAAAATAATGAATTTAACCACTCACGGAATTGTCAGGAAGTCACTATTTGTGAAAAATTAGACTCGTTAAATATATATATGCTGTAATGCTGTATACAGTGCTTTGTACTCAGTAACTGACATACAACATATACAACTGTACACTGAGAGAGAGAGGTTTGAAGTATGTACAATGGTACAAAGAAATTTCTTCTACTTGCCCAAATGGAGATTCGGGCAAGGATATCACATACAGGCAGATGCCGTCTTTTTAAAGGGACTGTGCAGTACTGGTTGAGGTGACGATTCAGCTTATAATCATTTTTATTATCCAATCAGGATTGTCACTGAATGTCAGATATTAAATAGTATCATAGTGACAATTCCTGTGACTGCGAGCATATTCTCAAGACAGAAGGTCAGAATGTGGTTCTGTTTAGCAAGGTGCACAAAAATGGCCTTTTCTTTTGATATGTCCAGATGAGACCATAAGATTACTCATCTCTTTCTGCATAAATTTGATACATGTCCTTGCATTATTTTTTCTTTGCTCAGAAATCAAGGAGCCAGCCAACATGCCTGCTGAAGAGACTAAAGCAGTTGACGCTCAGTCCAATGTCATCAACCGTGTGGCCGCACTCCCAATGGTCAGCTCCACTCTGACCCAGGTCACCAATGCCTACAACTGGACCAAGGACAAGAACAGCCTGGTCAAGTACACCCTGGAAATGGCAGAGAGTACTGTTGCTATGGCAGCCACCACAGCCAAGCCTGTTGTGGACCGCCTGGAAGGCCCTCGTGAGTGTTTTGCTGGTTTATATGTTTTGCTGGTTTATGTGTTTTGGCCCTTTAAGGTCAACTGACAAAACATGCAATGTAGGACACCATAACTACATATTCCAGAATGAAGTAAAATATTGCCTCAAAGAATCATGTGTTTTCAATTTTCAGTTTGTGTAGCAGTCTACATGGTGGCTTATGAAGTGTGCCTCAAGGCAGCGACAAACTATAGATGTTATTCAAATTTATGAAGTTCTTCCGTCGAGATGTTTTTCATTGCAACTGAATGACAAATTGCCCTACATCGACGTAAATAGGCACTGAATTGATCAGTGTTTTAGTAGTAGCCATGATAAAAAATCATGGGCGTACATACTCGAGCAGGATTCGGCGCAATGAAAAACATCTCGACGGAAGAACTTCATAAATTTGAATAACAAAAAGCAGTACCCGCTGCATGCTATAAGGATTAGAACCAACACTTGCTGTCGGGCGAAAGCTCGGTGGTCTAGTGGAGATGACGCCTGTCCGGTGATCAGGAGGTCGTGGGTTCGAATCCTGCTCGAGTATGTACGCCCATGATTTTTTATCATGGCTACTACTAAAACACTGATCAATTCAGTGCCTATTTACGTCGATGTAGGGCAATTTGTCAATCAGTTGCAATGAAACTATAGATGTATTACTGTATAAGCTGTTATTCTCACGAGGGTTTAATTTTCGTGAATTTTGCGAGGGTTTAATTTTCGTGAATTTCACGAATCACAGTTTGACCACCAATTTAAGACCGCATGAAAATGTCATCATGCGCTAGTAAAGGTAATACAAAGTAGTACGCTTATGATGGACTCTGTGTCAGTTCGTGAAAACAACATCTTGCAAAAATATTCGCGAAAATATCTGTATGCGAAAATAGCAGCGTATACAGTATCTGGTGTTCAGCAATACAGCTCAGCAAATTTGTTTTCAGTCTTGACATTCCGGCCCCTACACATGTTTTTGCCATCATCCCTCTTCCATTGTTCCCTGATCTTGTGATACCATATTTAACAGTACAATTTGTACTTTGTACAGTCATAGGAGCAACGTTTTGTAATAATCATTCTACAGCAATGCACTTTTAATGTGTAGCATGATGCAAAGTGCAAATGTTTCATGTGCAGAGGAGACACAAATACAACTGTTAAGTCAAGAGAGTTACTTGACTATTGGGTAATGCTTTCATTTTCATCACGCACCATTTTTTTTTTTTTTTTTTTTTTTTGCATGTGTGTTGGTTGCAAGATCTCAATATGTATTAATAACACATAGATTTTTTTTGATTTTTTTTTTAATTTTTGATTTTGGTATGCTTTGAAAAGAAAACAGAATGACAGTTCTTGTCCTGCAGACAGTGGCAAATTTAAACCGTACCGTAGATATTTACCGTCCACTTCATGGCTTATCCTTAAAAGCTGTCCAATGTTTTAATACAGATTGCTTTATTGTATAATACAAGTAGACAAATTTGTGCACAGGTGTAAGATTTTTGTAAGTATGCATACAACTGTACAAACAGTGATTCCATTGTATGGTTACGTGTTTCCATTCTTTAGGTGCTTGACACATGACACTTTGGAAATTGTATAAAACAGCGCTATTCAAGTCATGAGTCTTGAGAGTACACGTATGTACAGTATGTTACGTAAAGGTGAACAAATCAGCACTCACTTATCTGAGAACATTGTGAGTTACACAATATTGTCAGAGTATGCCAAGATATGGAGAGGACTCATAAAGAGATACTTCTTTATACTCTTTCCATTGCATTATTAGTTTCTGCCGCCAATGAATACGCCAACCAGCGTTTGGATATGCTGCAGGAAAAGGCACCCATTATCAATGACAGTCCGGACAAGGTAAGCTCATGTTAATTGTTTATTCATGTTTCTGGTCTGAAAGGCCATCCTCTTTCATAAACAGTTATTTTCTGTATGGTGAAGACTGTATGAGATTCTGCTGATCATTTAGGATGAATTGACATATTGTATATTTAAATTCAGAGTGAATGTACATTGTATGATAATGTCAATATTGTACTAACATAAAAGCAGTCATGTGGTGATGTTGTTTCAATGTAAAATTCATGATAAATAACATTTGTATATTATAATAGGATATACGAAGATCAAAGATCTGTGGGTGTATTCAAATTCATGAAAATCACATAAAGAATACACTGTAGCTAATTATTGGATGTTGGAAGTGATAATGATTTTTATTATTATTATTTTTTTTTTACTGTGTTGTGTTTAGGGGTATTCTGAGGTAATACAGATGTATCGATGCATTTGAAGTATACCTTGTAGCTTGCAATATTTTGGTTGTGTAATTACAATTGTATTTGACAAGATTACATGTACAGGTAGGATTAACCTGCTTGCACTGGATTGTTCCCTGTGTTTCCCATCTTCTGTTGGTACAATGTATGCGTACCCCTCTCCTGACCCCCTGGTCCCTCCTCTTCTCTCTCCACCCCACTCAGGTCCTGGCCTCCCTTCAGGATGGCACAAAGAGGGTGCTGGACAACACCAAGACTGCAGGGGCAGAGCAGATCAACAAGGTTCTGCTGACCAGGCTTGGCAAGGCAGTGACCCAGGGGGTGAACACTGCCCTCACGCTCTCTGAGTTTGCTGTAGACTACTACTTGCCTCAGGAAGAGGGCAGTAAGTATCTTGTAACCTGCCCTAGAAAGATAACCTTGACCTGGCAGGATAAATCCCTTATCACTAGTGAGCAGATATAGAAAATCAAAGAATTACCTCTGTAGGCTAGATACAGGTTGTAGGTTTAACCCTAAAAAGACTGGGCTATTTTGGTAGCTCGAAAGACTGGGGGGGGGGGGGCCTAAAGGGCCCCCCCTTAAGATCTTGGCCGTGGATCGCGCGATCGCCGCGGAAATTTGCACAATGGTAGTGTGCGATGTAATCTACAAGATCGTATATTTAAATTTTCCAAAATAGTCTTCTTTTATTTTATTTTGATTAATTATGCTAATTTATGCGAGAAAGCAGACTTTTTTATCTAAATCAGTAAATAATGCTCCAAAAGTGCTCATTTTTGGTCTAGATATTCTTTGCAGCACTCTCAGCAAATGTACTTGAAAAAAAATTTGGTATCAAAATTAATTTCTTATTTATTTTATTGTTTTATGAATTTCTTATGTATTTCTTTGTTTTTTCGACCTTTTGTTTTTGTTGTTTTTTTCAGCAAAATTTGTGGCAGACCCTTTTTGAAGCATAATACTACTAAAACAAATTGATTTTAGCCATTGAGAGTAAAAATAAGCATATTTATATGAACCATGTGATAAAACTCAATTTGTATTGACTTTGTACACAAAATCGCATTTTTGAGCCATTTTCGGTCTCACGTGCATGTACAAAAAGTTATGTAACTTCAGAACCGTACCCCCCGGCGTCACAAATTTGGTGTCAAAATGTGCGGGAAACTCGAAAGAAAAAAGTCACAGAGCATCGCAGCGAGAGCATTGCGTGTTGCTGAGTAATCGCGCGAAATGTCGAGGGGGGGGCCTTTTAGGCCCCCCCCCCCCAGTCTTTTTAGGGTTAAAAGTCAAGAGGCATTGTGAAGAGAAACCATGCAGTGCTTGGATCAATAATGTCCATCTATGGAAATTCGTGATGCCCTGTAAATATACTGTAACATATTAGCTTAACAAAAAGTCAGCAAGCAAACTGAGGCCATGTTAACTTTGCTGCATATTTCGTTCTTTTTTTTTTCATTTTAAGGGATCGTATAGTTTTGGTTGAGACCTACAGTGCGTAACTTCAGGTTTCTAACAGTTTTGGGTGAGATAATGAAAACCCTTCATGAAATATGAAAGATCACTTAATTCCAATAGGCATTCAATGTTTATTTGATGAAAATTGGTTTTGAAATGGCTGAGATACCCAAAACAGAGTAATCCTAATAAAAGATGGGACCCAGCTTTTATTATGATCGCTTTATTTTACTTTGTTTTGGATGTCTCAGCCATTGCAAAACCGATTTTCATCAAATAAACTTGGAACTTGTCTTAGAATGGTGTGCTCTGCAGTATGTCATCAGTGGTTTCTTGATATCTCGCAAAAAAGTTAAAAGCCCAATCCTCACCCCCACCAATACTGTACCATTCCTTTAACTAAGTGTTTGAAAATTAAAATAGTTTTGTTTAAAGTGTAACCGGTATCACCTGGCTGGAATGTGCTTTGCCCATGAAATGTGGGTATAAACATACATGACACCTGAAAATATTGTTAACAATGACAATTTGTGATGGGACTTTACGTCTCCCTCCATGTCTAGCAATGTACAACTGTATACATCAGCAGTAACTGATTGCCTTTTGCCGTTTCATGATGTGAAAGTCATACAAATGCAAAACTTGCTGGCACCCATCTCATTTTCACTTCCCCTTCCAATTTGCAAGTCATACTGCCCTCTTAAATTAAGTTTAGTTCCATGCTGCATCAATGGAAGGGTAATAAAGGGCTCTGCATGGAAGGAGAGCTGGGGATTTCATTTAAAGCTACATGTTACAAGCATATTATGTGTCTTGAAAGATGAACAGATTAACCCTTTCTTTACCCTGGTACTACAATGTATTAGGTGCAATTTGTATACTTTGCCAAACCTTTTCTTCAGAATTCAATAATCCCTCCAAATTAGACCAAGTTATAAAGTTAGTTAGCCCACTTTACATTTCTAACCGTTAATTGTCTGTTTTGAGTAGCAGAATACCCTTACATTTAGAGATTTGGAATTTGGTTGAGTTTTGTTCAGAGGCACATGTTTTTCAAAGTCATAACATTACCTAAGCAAGAACAAAAACATCTTCAACTGTGCCTTGTTGGGATTGGGGCTGATTCTATCCTGTCCTTTGTCTCTCACTCTAGATGCTTCTGAGAAGGCACAAACTGATGAAGCTGTGCAGTGTGATGGGGACAAGCCCTTGGAGGCCACCTTCAGCCAGGCCTCGCGTGTCACCAACAAGGTCCGCCGCCGCATCGTCAACAGGGCCATGAGGAACATCAGCTCTGCCCAGAAGCGCAGCAAGGAGACCCTAGACAAGCTGCACGTTGCTGTTGAACTGGTGAGTGGCTGTCGCCTGCAGCGTCCAAAGCAAAAGATTTATTTGTAAAATGTCTATGGAGGATGTGCAATCGTGCTTTTCAAATCCCTCAAGGTCATGTAGGTCAATTTTCCAATAAACCTTAAAGTATACTTTATCAGCTATTAGGGTAAGTAAGGAACACCTGGTTTTTACAAGTGTTATATATGCTTTAATCTGTGAATCTGCTCTTTCAAAATGTTGCATTTACCCTGTTTAAAGTCCCTTCAGATGTCTTGCTCTTAGCCTTGTGGTTTTAGATCACATACACAGGGATGGATGCTTGTTTGTCTGTTCCCAAGATCAAATCTGAGCTTCATTTGCAGCTATGCATCATGGGAGATGATTTAAATTGGTACTCTTGTAAATGAGCGTAATGTTCTCAAAAAATACATTTTAAGTTTTAACATAACATTGCATGTTAAAGGGAGGAAAAAGCAACCAAGTAATATGAACAAATCATCTTTGTGTGAATATAGGGGTCAAACATGTTTTTATCATCATATTCCAGCTGTAGGACAGATGTCTCAATATGAGAGGTGGATGTTTTTGCACTGGAAATGATTCAGCAGTAATCTATGGTTGGATTAACCATGGTCATGCTCATCTGTATTATTAAAGGAAATAATTTGGCATCACTATTGTTGTGTGTTCCTTTTGTCACCGTCAACCCACCACAGATGGAGTACACCAAGCAGCACATGATCCAGCCAGCCAGCCAGGCGGTCCAGGTGCGCATCGAGACTACGCAGCAGACCCTCTGGAAGACCTGGGATGAGTGGACACTGGAGGAGGGAGAGGAGAAAGGGACAGTCACTGACGAAGTTGAAGCCACCGTAAGCCCTTGACCAGCTGACCAGGCACTAGCTGCCAAAAATCAATATAATTTCTTTTTGCCTTTACTCTCTCTTTTTTTTTTTAATATTCAAAATTGCAATGGTCAATTTAAACCAGGCTTGCATATTGAGTAATATCACCATGCAAGTTTCTGTACAGCACAAAGAGAATTGTTTGCAATTCCTGTTGAAAAAAAAAAACCCACACACACAAAAAGTTGTGTAGCAAGACAAACAAAAAGAAACGGAGCGTATTTGAGAACTTACATGTATTTTTGACCGAATGAGCATGAAATGTTGAGTAGTGGAGTGAATCATCTTGTAACATTGTTGAGAAGAAGATGCAAAAACACAACTTCAGCCTAGTAGGGTTTTTGATTTTACAATGATGGTGCAAACATTTGGATTATAGTAGGAAGTAATCAAAAAAATCATTTCAACTACTTTATGAAGGGCATGCATTAACCCTATTCTAACTGGGCTATTTGAGACCAAGTTTTTACTGGGGGGGGGGGGGGTCAATTTGACCCCCCCTTCAGATCTCGGCCGCCGATCGCGCGATCGCCGCAAAATTTTGCCTGAACATAGAGCCGGATGTCAACTACAAGATTACATGGTCATACAATAGAAACATTTTGATTTCATATTTTTTAATAAATTAATTATGCAAATTAACGCATGAAATCATATTTTCACCTATAACTCCATCAAAAAGACTGAAGGATTATTAAATTTTTGTGTCAGAGTTCCTCAAGACACATCAAACAATTTTCTAGTAAAAAGATAGCGCAATCAAAATCATTTTCTTTTGTTTTTTATTGTTTTGTTAATTTCTTATGTATTTGATTGTTTTTTCAATCTTTTGTTTTCTATTGTTTTTTTGCCAAAATTTGTTGGAGGCACTTTTTCAAGCTTATCTACATTAGAATTGATTTATTTCAATGGTTAAAAGTTGAAATAATCTAATTTATATCAATTAAACAAAAAAACACAGTTTGCATTGGATTTGCACACGAAATCATGAATTCGAGCGTTTTTCGGGTTGACATGCATATGCAAAACATTGCATAACTTCAGAACGGTGTACCCGGACGTCGCAAATTTGGTTTCAAAATATGCGGGAGACTCGAATGAAAAAAGTCATGAAACGACGCGGCAAAATCTTTGCGCGTTGCGGAATCATGGCGCGAAACGTCGAGGGGGGGGTCAATTTGACCCCCCCCCCAGTTAGAATAGGGTTAAATGGAGAGACCAACTTTTCTCATGAAATTTGTTTCATTCCTTTGTTGCAAAACAAGTGAAAATGTGTCTATACATCAGTCTGTAAAATTAGAATGTCATAAATCCCAAACTTAGTAGCTCTATTTAACGCGTTGAAGACGAGTCTCGAGAATACTCGAGCAGGTGTTTCTGAGAAATGTGTGTTATAGCAAAATCAGTTGGTCCTTACGGGATGAAATGGTTTGGGATAACTTGCTGAGGAGTAATATGTTCTTACATCAAATGGCAGCAAGAAGTAATATTTTACCTAGTCAGCTGAGAGTGTGGCTGCTGCATTCAGTGCAGCTTCAAACTAAGAACTTGAATCTAACAGGATGAAGAATCTCCCCATTTTTAACACTTTGTTATCTGCACAAACTTGCAAATGTAGCCGAAGTGCACCATGTGTCTCCTTCAAGCATGGTTCTTGCCTGTACTTTAAAACCAGAAATTTCCGTATGCATGAAACTTTGGCGAATTTAGCGAAAATCCAAGATCTGCACTAAAGTAAGATCTGCATGAAAGGTTTTGTCTCCACAATGCTATGAATGCCAGTGGCAGTTCGCAAAACTTTCATGCTGCAAAGAAGGATGCGGCTCCAATTTGTGAACGTTTCTGGTTTTTACAGTATATTTGGTCCTAATCCTGTGCCTCTCCTACTTCTTTGCTGCTGTACAGAATGGTGAACAGAAGACTCTCGCCATCGCCCGGAGCCTTGCCAGTCGCCTCAAAGTCTTGAGTGGCAACATCGCCGGATGTGTCCGCCTCCTCCCGCAGAGCCTAGCAACCAAGGTGGAAGAGGGGCGCGACCTGGCAGAAGCCCTTTACAATTCCCTGGAAGAGGTAGGTTGCTAGAGATCAACTGGTATTTGAATTCCTCATCAATGCTTCATCATTGTAAGGAATATCCTTCATTGCCCCCACCCCCCCCCAAAAAAAAAGTATCGAGAATAGCACTAAATGCAGACGTATCTCTTCCTCTAGAGAGAAATGTCCTTCATGTCTTCTCTAAAGAGCATGGTATATTAAAGGTAGTTAATGAATCAAGACTACTTGGCTCAGTCAGTAGCGCGTCTGCCTCCGACCCAAGCAACCCGGGTTCAAACCCAAGTCTGGACTGAGCAATGTTGTGTCTATGTGTAATCATACCATCCCCTCTAGCAAGAGGCAAAACACTCTATCCCTGGGATAGGACATAAAATGGAGGTCCCATGTGCGAGAGAGTCACAACTCATGCACGTAAAAGATCCCGCTTCATTCATTCATTGCAAAGAGCAGGGTGTTTAACCGGGTGAAGTGATCCTGCCTCACATCCAACTGGACCCCATGGAAGACCAACTAATAATCATAGCTGAATATGGGCTATCCAGCCATTTTCTCAGATGGAAAATGAACAAACAAGAGGTCAGCTGTCTTCCAGCAATGATCTGTGAAAAAAAGAATAAATAAGAAACTAAAAAAACAATGATTTTCATGTAATTTTCTTTGCCTGTCTCGTTATATGAAGCATGTGGCTGGGATGACCAAATGGGTCAGGTGACACACTACAAGTGCAGAACTCAGGAGAGCTCCTGGTACAATGGTGGTTGTTGGTACAATGATGGAAGGCTTGTTTCAGGAACGTAGTGGCAAATAGACTCCTTAATTTAGAACCTTTGTAGATCCCATGGAAAAGGAAGGTCAACCATTTTACGGTAGCAATATGCAAATTCTAACACACTATGTATTTGTTAGTACTTGTATCATCAGTCTTTTTGTTCAGCCCTCAAGAATATAATCAGATTCATGAGTAGTGTAGTGCAACAGTGATTAAAGAAAATAAGACATGACACATTCATCTTGACTTTCAAATCAAACAAAATTTGTGATGGAGTACTAGTATAACATTCAATGTAAACTCATTCTTATTTATCTTCATTATGTTCTTTATGTATTTTCAGTTCTCTTTTGAGATATTTTCTCTGTTCACTTCTTTCATACTATCCTGTGTTTACTTTTTGAGAAGAATGACATGACAAATATTCAGCAGAGAATACAGGTGAGATTTATCAGTGCACATTGTTGTGATATTAAGGTCATAGAGCATGAAGAGTTGTTTCTGTGAGGGAATAACTAGCAAGCAGTTGATGAAGTTGAGAGATAGAGAGAGAGAAGACACCCATGAAGTATCACATGGCATGTCATACTTCTTTGCCCAGGTCCAGACTGTCCGTGAGCTCCCCTCCAACGTGGTCAGCTCAGCGAAACAACAGTTGAACAGACTGACCGACATCACCATGTCTCTGGCGGACTTCCTCGTGTCGTCGACTCCTCTCCAGTGGCTGGTAAGTCAAGACTAACTACATTTTAACATCTCATGTCTTCTTTCCTGCTATTCTTCTTTCTCTCCCTCTTTCTTTCTTTTTTTTTTATCCAGTATCCCTCATCTCCTTCTATGTGATCATACTGTTTTCATATGCATGCTTTTAGAATATTCTTTTCATTTTATCTTTATTTTAGAATAAAAGAGGAAAGGGTAACTTGAAATAGGAGTAAAAACATTCAAACTTTTCATGCAAGCATTCTTTCAAACTGAAAAATACACAAGCAGAAGTTCTTAATCCCTCTTCCCCCCCCCCCCACCAAAGAAGAAGAAGAAGAAAAAAAAAAATCAGTAATTTCAGAAAAGTTCTAGCCACAAGCAGTGTATAAATACATTCTTTCAAACTAAAAAAACACACGAGCAGAAGTTCTTACTCCCCTCCACCAAAAAAAAGGTTTTGTCAGTAATTTTAGGAAAGTTTTAGCCACAAGCAGTGTTTAAATGCATGTCTGTTGTGTTTGTTTGTTTGTTTTTTCATATCTTTGTGAATATGAAATAGAGAAGATTTTAAGTTGTTCATATCTCTTTAAATTGTCATCAGGCAATGTTAGATATTATGGTCTCCACAACAAATTATGCAGAAACTGGAAATTACGAGCACAGTAAGATACCTTACTCTAGTGATTAATTAGTAGACGTGCTGTGTAAGTTTGAACCAAACTAATATGAACCTTATGTGGAGTCATTCACTTGTGATCATGTTTTGTGTTGAAGCTTTCACCATATTGTTCTGATATTCTGTGGTTGAAACATTGTGTTCATAAAAGTGTCAATTGGGTGCATGTGGTACCACTTTGTTTGTCGATGGAGTTTGTGCGGCAGCTAATTAGTACCAATTTCATGACCTTTATGCATTGCTGTACACCGTCATGAATCAAGTGTTTTATTTGGTGTAAGTCTCTTTCATGGCCCTGTTCGAATAGGAGTTCCAGAGTTTTTGATCTGATGTTCTCCTGCTCAATAAGTGTTTGAACATTAACAGACACTTCTTCATGTTGGGTTGTCTACTGGTACATTTTGGTGGGAAGGCAGCATGCTGTGATAACCTTGCTTCCCTGTTGTCAGACTGACACTTCACTCGACGTTCGGCTCCATTTTGATAGAGACATGTGGAACAGTGTATGGTTAGCTGAATTTTATCAAATTTAGTAAGTTATCAGAGTTTGTAATATTTGAGGGAAATGCTATTGTTAATGACATTCACACATGCTCTCACAGTCTTCTCTTTAAAAAACAAAATAGAACAAAGCAAAACAGATCAGGAGGAGTATGACTTGTATTACATTGTAGTCATGATGATAAAATACATTCATAGACATAGCAATAGAGATGTGTGGCAGGTAGAGCTGACCCTATTGTTGATAGGTATGTATTATGACTGTGAATGCAAAAAAAAAAAAAAAAATATGGACCCAGGGAATCATGAGAATAGCCATAACAAGCAGGCAAATATTGATGATGCTTTATAGGGCAGGTTGAGCTTGTTTACATTTTTCCACTGATGCTTTGACTAGAAAGCAAAGCAGATTATGGATAAGCGACCAACATTTTGTGTACTGACATTTTGTTTTTTTCTTGTTGACAGACAAAATAAGTGGCCCTGTGAAAATAGACACACTCATCCCCTCCCCCCCCCCCCCCCATAAAGCAAGAAACAAGATTGACAATGTATGAATGTCGCTTGAATGCGAAAGTTAAGGTGATGGACTACCTGTTCATTGCTAATGTAGTGGACAGAGATGATGATAGCATACAAAATGGTATTTTGTGGTGCAGACATACGGATGTCTGAGCTAGTACTGCTTGATCATGTCATGTGAATACATTTTTCATTTTGACCCACTCATTCAGCTCAATATCCTTCAAATACACACAGGCACACAGTGCACACAGTGCACACAGGCACACAGCGCGCACATACAAACACAAACACACAGACAAAAGTTGCTGGACGTGGTGTCTTGGTTTTCTTCTGGTGGCAAACTATCACGTACCTGCCATTGAAATGATACAACTTGTGTAACTCACTGGGTAGTTTGAGGCAGTAATAACACAAGAGTGAGACCTGGTAGTGATTTATGATTTCATCATACCTTCGCAAGGTTGAGCTCTTATTGTTATTGTCTGTGTGTCAATGTCTTTTCCCTCAACATTTTGTGCACTGCAAAGTGTAGAATTGTCTGTGATCACAAAATTGTCTCGAACTGACTGTTTTGTATTCTTTACCCACTGCTATATGCACAGTATCATTTTCACATTACACTTGTTGAGCAGAGTGCCAGAGTCTGTATTTGATCTTTCTTGTCTTGAGAAAGAGGTTGTCACGTTACTTTCAGTTCTTGGTATCAGATCGAGAAGTACAACATCATCACAGCTTATAATCAAACATTGAGAAAAAATAAATTTGTCCGTTGGCCAATGTGGATAAGGATTTAGTTGATGCAGTTACAGTATGCAGAAGCATGCATACATTGAACAATGTATAATGCACCTTCCGAGTAGGTGAAATGGTTGATTTAATTGTGATTTTATATGATACTCCTATCTGTCCCATTGATAACTGTTAAATAGAAGATTAACACTTCCAAATTCTGTAGCTCTTTTAAAGTTTTCAGGAAAGTAAGATTGAAATGCCAGAAGAAAATATGGGGTTAAATAGAGAATACTTTGTTATTGTTGGCCAATGAAGTAAAACTTAAAAAACAAAAAGCAAAATGGTGGTGGGGGGGGAGGGATAGGGATAGAAATAAAACTGTCTTTAAACACAGACTTCCTTTTTGAATTTCAGTTGTGCTGTTCAACTGTACACATGATACTGTTCCAAAGTTCTGCATGAAGACATAAAGAAGCCATTCTTTGAATAATTTGCATAGTTACAGCATGCTGATATTTGGAGTTAAAGACATGTATCACAGTACATGTGTTTTGAAATTTTATCAAGCACTCTTTTCATCAGTTATTTTCTGATAACATCAGACTCGCTTGATTTTACTTGAAAAGAACACGTAAAGGTAGTATTTTGTGATTTCCTTTACAAATGTGTACTAACAAGATACTATTGACATTCGATGACAAGTACACCTCATACATAAAAAATGGTGTAGGGGATAGACACCATATGAATGTATACACAGCTATGCATGACAACTCTTTGACAAGGAATGAAACAGATTTAAGATGCAGAGAGAGATAAAGAGAGAGAGGGAGGCTGACCTTGTGAGTGCTGCATTGTATTCAAATTCTTGTTGTTGATATGAACTTGCAGAGTGATAATTATTGGTGATAGTACAGGTGTTTTGTCTGTTACAGTGGTCTCATTTGAGTGACTGAGTCATTTGAGTCTCTGGGTTGCAGATTACATGATAAGCTTGCTGTAGATTTTTGATCATATCATGTGGCAGAGCATCAAGTTACAAAGGTGTGCGTGCCGTGCGCTACGCATGAGATATATCTGGAAATTCTTGCCATGGGAATTGGTGCCCCACCCCTACCTTTTAAAGTGGATGGTATCTCTAGCGACAGCCAGCCCCAGAATGAATCCTTGCCCTCATTCCTTTGTTTGCACAATGCCCAGGTACCAAGCAGCGCGAGGACATACTTGGCCTCTTACAAGTCTACATCGAATGGGCATGTCGCTGAAATACAGACCCCATCACCATTGCCATGCGGACAGGACCACAGCTACGCTAATAGCGAGCCTCCATCCCAATGACTAAGCAACCAGCAGCCGTACACAGGAACATTTAAAGGTCTTCCCATGGCTTTAGGCACCCTCATCGCAGGGTATCAGCTTACAGAGAAACCAGACCAAAAACTGCATCCCAATAGTTGCTCCCCAGTCACAAGGCACAGAAAAGTCATTCGTCATCCGCTGGAAACAGGTGAAATCTGGAAGAGGGCAATGAACAAAGCACTTAGCTCTGGCTCCCTGAAGTCCCTGCAACAGTCTGTATGCACTTTTCTCCCAACCATTCACCTCAAGGCGTCAGTGCATGTAAGCATCAAGGTGAAAGAACACGAGGACACCCATCAACACTATCAATTTGGTGTGAGGGCATCTTCACTGGTATACATCCCCCATCTTAATCAGCACTGCCATTCCACTACCATGGTCTGCAGGGCTACCCATGTGTTAGCTGCTGACTGACCTCTCCTTGTCATGCTCTTCTCTCCCTCCTCTTCTTCTGCTTCTTTTTTTTTATATAATCATTTCTGAAATGAATATTATGTTTGTTTTTGAGACATTCAGTGCTATATCTATGCCATCTGAACCTGGAATATTTAAGTATAAGTCACATTTTGAAGCAAACTGAAGGTTTTATACATGCTGTAGCGTTGTTTTGTATTTGTTAGCATTTTTGTTTGGGTTAAATTTAAACTGCATTGTTGGTTAAGTGCATATACAGCCTGTATGTGTTTGTATATTTGTTTGGATGTCTTTGGAACCTGTGGTTTTTCAGAGAAATTGTATGTTTTTTCAAAGTTGTTTCTTACATAGTATATTGTAGATGACATAAACCTAATTTTAAGGAAATTTAAAGGCTTTTTGAGTGTTCATAATGAAAGAAATCATAGTTGCTATTACATGCACAGATGTACACAAATTTGAACTGTACACCAGACTATCATTTTCAAGCATGCATTTTGTGCAATTTTTGCAAGTGAATGGCCCTTAATACAGTACCAGTATGTGATGTTCCAAAGAGGGATAAAGTTTGCAGTGTTTGTACAACATAAACAGGTCAATGAATAGTGCTGCACATTTTGTGTTTGTCTTCATACACAATTTGCTCAAGATTGTTTTGGTGATTTGGGGTGTTGTAATATTCTGTTACTGTCAATTTATATTCTCTTGTATTGCTGTCATGTCAGTCCAATCATATTCTTGTCTTCTTGCTCTCCACACTTCTCAATTATGCATTGTGTATTATACATGTACAAAGTGGATTATGCAATGCATTTCATGATGTGAACAATGAAATGTATTGATGATCTAAAACAGTGACAATTTGCTTGTTTTATCAGGTTTCTCACTCTATCAGGCTACTGGAAAAAAAAAAATATAAAGAGCTTGAACCAGCCAGATTACATTTTTTTTTTTTTCAAAAAGGACTTTGTTATGATTATGTACATGTATATCCACCCTTAATTACAAGGTCCCACTGTACCTTTGTAATCTTTAAATAGTGGAATTGATGGATTTTGGTGTGTTGGCACATATTTTGCAATGTAGATTGGCATTAATGTGTTATATTTATTCAAAAGTTCTTGCACCAAGTATTGTATTTTAATCATCATTTCTCAAGTGCAGTACTTTGTTGAATCAGTATGATCTGTAAAGATGCTTTGTGATATGGATTTTCATTGATGATTTCTTGAATACTAACATTAATACCAAAGTGTAATATATTTTTGTGTTTAGATAAGTGTGCTCATATACAAAATGAAATGAACACTGTTTCTCAGAGTTCCAACATTTTCTCATTTGTATTTGCAAGTGAATGAGTCACAATATGAGAAAGGAAAAGTGTTTCACATGAGGTGGTTACTATTGAGAATGATTTTGTTTTGTCTTCCTTTTTATATGACGAGATAGCGCAATACATTTATCTTCAAACAAGATTTTGATTGCTGATATGCTTACACTCTGTATATGTACTTACCAGTAATCTTTATGCTGCCATGTATGTATCAAAGACCTAGTGATAATAAAATTTCTGAAGTGCTGACATCTCCCTTGTTGTCATCTGTGCAAGAAGTGCAAGAATGTTGTGTGCCACAGGTCAAATCAGAGTGTGAGTAAAGCTGAGTGTGCAATGAGCGTTTCAGACTTATGCCATTGGCTCTAAATAGCTAGCTGACAGTGTGCTGGTACATCGAATGTAACTATTGCAGGAATCTTAGACATTTGATTTGTCCCCAGTAGTGGAAGAAGGGAGGGGGACTTCTTTCCAATGCTGTCAAAGAGCTATGATAATTACAAGTATGTTTCTATGTATGTTGTGTGTGTGTATGTGTGTGTGTATGTGTATCTGTGTGTGTGTGTGTGTGTGTGCATTTGTATCTCTTTTTTGTTTTTGTTTGTTTTTTACAAGTACATTGCTTCTATCAAGGTACACTGTAATATCAGTAGATTCAATTTCATTTCACCTTCTTTCCTGTCTTTACCTCCATTTGCCGTGTGAAGCATATTGATACAAATATCTGACTAGAAAAAATATTGGTAAACATTTTCACTACTTAAACTCTTTGATGAAAAAAAGTAAAGTTTCAATATACTGTGGTGACCTTTTAAAGGAAAGTTTTTGTCAGTCCCAAATCTCTGTCCGTATTGACAGATATAAGTTTGATGACTTTTGCAGAATTTTACCACCAGGAAATAAACCTAGTTACTCTTTTTTCTTCACGATCTTGACAAAAGGGTCATTAATTAAGGGGATAACTCGGGTAGAGTATTGCATTATGTAAAGGACAACATACAACATATCCTGCACAGTGATGGGGAAGAACAGAGCACACCCATGCTTTGCAAACCCATGCTTTGTGTAAAAGATCAGAGCATGTGAAGAAAATCTAGCAAGCCTTGAAGCTTTGCTGTCCTTTAGATTTAGATTTATAGGGAATTCAGCAGTAACAAGAAATTTGCAATCTTCCTCTTATCAAAGGCTGAGAAATGATGTGGTCCCATTTGTGAATGTGTTCAAAGACTGCTGCTGATTGGTGAATAAGGTGATTGATTGATCATACATAAGGAACTGAATATCACAAAACAAGCGCATGATAAAGGATTGGGAGGATTAAAACCATTGAAGGATGACAACTACAACAATTTTATAGCAAGAACTCTTCATGTGCCCTTGTGTACAGGGAAAGACTTGTAGCCCTCCCTGTCTATCAGTGTGTTTACAGGCTGCAGTGGATAGTGATTTCTGAGTGAGAGAATAGAAAATGAGTAAGCATCCTTCATAGTTCTTGATTGGTAGGATTGACAGCCAGGATTGTTGCGCATTTACTGTCATGGTGTGATTGAGACCGACTAATCTGTTATTACAGAAAAATGCAGATATTCACAGTTCCAGAAATGCTCCAAAATGTATTCATGGGAGTACACAGTATATTATGATCAAATACAGAGATGACAGATAGATGCAGGTACATGTACCAAATATATGTTATTTGTGTTTGTGAGAAAAACAGAGCAGAAATGGCATTGACCTTGTGACTCTTTTAATAGAATATTACATGTACATGTATATGCCAACAGAAGTTTAGAATACATCGGTCATCCCATACATGTTTCATAATTATACTCACACACACACACACACACACACACACACACACAGACAAGCACATGCACGGCAATCCAACACTTTTCAAAACGAGATGTAAATGAAACCTAAGTGAACCGTGACTGTCCACACCTTTGCCAGTGGGAGTAGAAAGTGCCCAAATCAAAGACATCACACTTTGTTAACATACAGTGCACTCCCGTTATAACGAACACGGTTATAACGAAATTTCGTGATAACGAAGTAAATCTTCTGGTCCCAAAATTATCACCATTAAAGTCTATGGTAAAAAATTCGCTTATAACGAACACGGTTATAGCGAAATTTCCGTTATAACGAAGTCTTTTCCGAGCGCCACAGACAAAGAAAAACAAAAGAAATGTGCTCCGTTATAACGAAATGCGAATTGCTTTTGAAAATTCGTAGCGGAACAAGCATTTATAGCTTCTCTGCATGGGTGAACGCTTCACACCACTGTGTGTTCGCTCTTTGTGTCACGCACAGTTTCTGAGGGGAACTTGCGTTTATTATTGTGATACAATTATCCCATCACATTTCACATAGCTTTCCAGTGTATGATAAGTATTCAGCAAACAGAATATATGTGGTTTTCTTGTTTTCGTTATATATTGTATTTGTTCGGTTATAACGAAATTTCGTTATAACGAAAGAAAACTGCCGGTCCCGAGCATTTCGTTATAAAGGGAGTGCACTGTATTGTAAAACTGCTGACTAAATGAAATCTTATGTACACGTATACACCGCGTCAGTTCCTTACATGGGGGTTTAGAATAAAAATAGCAAATGAGACACTGTACTGTATTAAGAAAGTCTAGCCCAAAGCTGGAGGGAGGGGCATGGGAGAAACATTTTCAGTAACTCTTGTCATTATTAATAATCTTTCACAGCAGCATCAAACATGAAGATGTGCATCAAACCCACACACAATGGTACAGCTAGAACTCTTACCCATCAAATTCTTACTTCAGTAGGCCAATTGATATACACATGCCCATAATGTCCATGATAGCACACTCGCAGAGAACAATGTTAATCCCAGTCCAGCCCACCCTCCCACATTTTATTCAATTATACAACTTTGCTGCTGTTAGTTTGTGATAGAAAGCAATTGTATGGAATTAACCCCATATCAATGCACAGTCCCCCTGCTTTGCCATATTTTGGGCTGTAATCATGAAAACCACAGTAGAAATTGATTTCCTCTTACTTCTCCTGCACGGACATTAACTACCAAAAGGTTTGTAGCTTTTTTTCTTTTTTTTTTTAGGGGGCGGTAGTTTTTCTCTATTATTTTCTGATATTGATGAATCATGGTAATGTTTCTTCAAAGTTCATTCAGAAAAGTTCATATATGATTTATTTGTCCATGGATGTACGTTTTAACCATATATATGTAATAGTGCATTTTACCCATTGTGCGTATGAACAGTTGTATGAAGGGAGAATTGGCTGTCTTATAAGAATTTGTCTGTACTTTTGTTCTCGCCCGCCACAGGTCCCAGATGTGGATATCGACTCCATAGAATTTGACTACGTCATTGGGTCAGACGAAGGCGACTTTGACATCCGCAGTGACACCTCAAGCGACATCTAAATTTTTTGGCTTCACGGCAGATTCTGTGCGATGATGATGATTTTCCCTTGAGCAGATTTTGTAGGATTTTATGCAATGTTACACTCCTTGAATTTTGTTAGGCTCTTTCTGTGAATGTATTTTCTCCCCCGTAATGAAAAGCTTAAGATTGCATCTACATGTATTTCAAGCAATCACAATTGTATGTGCACTTTCCTGTGAGAATGTCTCTGTTTTGCTCTTTTCACCTTACTGTTTTTCAGCCTGTTAGCACATTCAGTGCATCTGTAACCATCTAAGAAGTATGTGCGGAGCTAGTATCATCATTACATAACAGAATTCTATTATTATAATGGAAGATTTGCATTGTCAGAGAATAGCCTTGCCGAATATGGGAAGTCTTTACTGACGGGGAAATGTAGTTCAGTCTCCAAAGCTACTACAAGGATGCTTTGCACAAATCCATCATGTAATTCCTTGAAATGCCTTTACTTTAAAGAGGGTACAGGGTAAGAAAGCAGAAACTCATAGCACATTGAAACTGTAAGCTTGTCAATTATTATTCATGATGTTTTAAAAGTTCTCACAGTCTTTGCAGGAAGCAGTTTATGTGGTACATGTAGTCATCAATGTTGACTATTTTTCAAATTTTCCAATTGAATTTAGTGATATGCTTACTCGATGCAGTATACTGCAAAGCAGATGATCACAACAGAGGCATTAAGGTTAGTTTTTAGGGCATGATGCAAAGCCAGTTATAAAAGACGCAGAGTTCATATTCTGTGCATCACTAGCTTTCTGTTACCTCTTGCACAAATGGGCACCTGTAGTTTAAGTGCTGTAGTTCAAGATTAACTTCCAGTCAGTTGCTGTCCAACTGCTTATACCTGTATTTCCATGAGAAAGTTTATATCATTCAATATGCCTGGAATGGAGGTAAAATGTTTATGGAAAGTGGAAGAGATACATGTATTGTACTACATGTATACTTGAAGGCTTTGTTAATATATTCTTTGGCATATGATTATGGTGATATTTCCAAACAGTCTTGCGTGATGTTTGATGTGGATCAAAATGTTCTGTGTGCACTGAAGGACAATAATAGCTAGTATAAAAGAAGAAATGGTGACTATGGTATAGTTGTCTGTTGCAGTCAAACTTAGACATTCCTCTGAATAAGAAAGGAAACATTGTTGTGCTAGATCGAATACTCCTGTGGGTGATAAAAGTGACACTCCAAATGAAAACCATCTTCTTGCATATCCCATGTATGAAGTCAGCTTGATTGATATTTGATAATGATTGATATTGATAGTCCATTACTTTGGGGAAAATAAGTCAATATGATACACTTGCTAACCTGTTCAACAACAACAACGAATGATTTTATGTTATTGTCTTCATTTATTGCTTACTCAGCTTAAGGAACATGAATATGAACTAAAATAACCCTACATTATAAATTGGTATATTAATTAAAAACGTATAAATGCAAATTGTGGGACTCATAGTTAACATGTGGTGGGATTCTAATCATACCTAACTCTATAGATACTTTTTTAATAGTGGTGAAGGCGAGTGACCCTAATGTTATACATGATGGTGGTATTGTGCCACATTGTGTTTAGACCTCTTGCATTTACAGGCATTATTACTGACACGTTCACAGTTTATAGAAGCCTACAGAATTTATTTGTGCTTATATGAAATATTAAGAGACAAATGTATATGTCTTTCTGTGATAGTGATACATTAGTTTTATTTTATGATTTATGATATATCATATAGATATATATTATTCTAGCAGAATTCATGTGAGATATTATTGTCTCAATAAAAGAAATACTGCAGTTAAGCAAACATGATTTCTGTCTTCTGTTCTTTTTTTAAATAACTTTTAACCCCTGTTTTCTTGCTACTCTTTTTGCTGCTTCTTTGCAATAATAGACAGCAATAGATGTAAATTATGATAGGCCTATTCTTCCAAAGGGAAGTGACATCGATGAAGTGTTTGATAAATTGATGCGCCAAACTGAGTCATAATAAGGTTAAGTTTTGGTCTGTTTGTGCGTGTGTGTGTGTGCGCATGCGTGCACATCGATTATGTTTTAAAAAAACTTCATGGAGATGGCGATGCAAGAACTGGTATAAAAGACATCACTGACAGGATAATAACAGAGAAAACAGGAAAATATGTCACAGGTGTGTATGGGGGGGGGGGGGGGAGGGCGAGCAAAGAGATTACACTCTTATGAGTAACCCAAATGTGCCTGCTGAGACTGTGCATGTACACCCACTATTAAACACGGCCACTCCTTGAGTGAACCTATACAATGTACGTCTGGAAACTGACAGCTCCTACAAACAGAATTGCTTCGTGACGCACGCTTAATTCCCAAGCACTTAGAGAAAGTGATACCACAGAAATTTGAGCAAACATATTTTTAGAATGAATTTCACAGGCAAGATGTTGATGTATTGTCGACAGCTATTGGTAGATATATTCTTCCCCTAGATTCTTTCGCGGTACTTTCACATCAATAAAATCTTAAAACGGGTTGATTGCAATTACAGTATAATTACGGTTTATCTATGCTTTTATATCCTTCAAAAAGGTGCATTCTTCGTGTTCGCATATTAACATTCTTATGACGTTATATAACTTGTTTTTATGATAAATGAATTTGTATAAACACACACACACACACACACACACACACACACACACATATATATATATATATATATATATATATATATACATTTAAGTAACTTCCTAGCGTTTTGTAATGTCTAATTTGACATTTTTATTTGTTGTTCTTATGATGCACTTAATGCTGTGATCGTGTGATTCGGGATATTATTGTGAAAAGTATTTAAGCTGTAAGTTTGTGTTCGTCCTTCTTTCACCCCTCCATCTTGAGGGCTACCATCTTGACACATCACTCAGACACTTGGAAATCTTGAAGACGTAAATCAGTATTCTATAGTCGTTTACTAAAATGATAGAGGACAGTACTTTGGTTGACAACATTTATACCTTTCATTCAGTACTCAAAATTCAATCGCACGCAATAATCAACCAAGGTTATAATGGATATATTTCGATGTTTCTACAGCACAAAATCATTTGCTTTCATTGTCAATGATTACTTATAGAAATTATCGATCTACTAAGTTATTCTGGGTTTTTTTTTGTTTTTTTTTTTCAAAGTAGCAACTCTTAAATGGAGAGTTACTTTAGAATGACGTATAGTTATCGTCTTTATGTTTCCTTTCTAATTATTAAGTTAAGCGTGAAACTAAACTTAAAATCAACTGTCTTTACAAAGCGTAATGGTATGGGTTACATCACGGATAGTTTAATGGTTACACCAGGTAAAATATCACATATTCATCATCTGGTTGTTGTTGTTTTTTCTTTGCAAACCAACTTACTTTAAAATAGTTTCATCAATGTTTTCTCTTACTTTACTTTGGACCCAATGATAGAATAATAACCTGCATACACTGTGACATAGGTGCAATGAGGTATCAATATGACAGTCAAAATCATTCTTTTAAGTCATTTCTTACTATGCCACTTTTTTTAATATTATGTTTCATTTCATACTTAGTAATCGTGCAATCGTGCATACTGGAAATAGAATAGATTTCTGTTTCTGCATTTGATTATTAATGCTTGATCAACAGTTTCTCTTCAGTAATCTGTTTTTCGCTTGATGTCAATGTTAACACGAAACATTACGCATTACTTCGTACAATGACTTTAAAATCGTGCAGTCATAAAGGCATGTAATTTAATGCATTGACCTGTCAAGTCGTCAAACAATAACTAATGAAGCCTTACAAGTAATGACGCGCCGACTCGAAGACCTTACAATGGTTTGATGCACGTCAGTTGCTTTTGCGTGATATACATCTTGCCGTGTTGATAAAGTGAAAACGTAAAGTTATTTGGAGAAATGTATACATGGGCGTCACCAGGGGGGTGCGTTGGGTGCGAACGCACCCCCCTTCAGATAAAAAAAAAAGCAAAAAAAAAAAAAAAAAAAAAAAAAAAAACTTCAGTCTGCGAGCAACCTCAACGCCGGACGCTATATAATTATTCTTTTCTATTTTTTTTTTTTAATATTTTGCACCAGGGACAACAAAACAAAAAAAAAAATCGTCGGCAAAAACAATTCGCACCCCTGGTTCTGGCAGCACTGATTTTATACATAATTATCTACTAGTATTCTATACAGTGTACTATATCGACCGTACTGTACATCCGTACCGTACGGTACGGAGCACGTACACGTTTGCATGTACGTGTGCTACTTAAAAGTATGTAGGGTCTATGTACGTTACTTCTGACCAATCCATATTGCCAGCCCAAGAGCGAGCCTTAGCCTCATTAAAAAAAAAAAAAAATGGAGGGGCAAGCATATCATTTTGCCCACCCCCCATAATTCCAGAGACGAGAAGATTTTCTTACCTTTTTTTTTGACAGAAAAAAAAAAAGAGTTACCCCCATAAAAATATTGGAGGGACTAGCATATTATAATTTTGCCCCCCCCATAATTAATATTCCCGAAATGAGAAGATTTCTTGCTTTTGAAAGAAAACAAAAATGTTGCCCCCATAAAAATATTGGACGGCAAGCGCACCATTTGCCCCACCCCACATAATCATAATTCCCGCGATGAAAAGATTTTCTTGCTTTTTTGTTAGAAATCTGTCCAATTATTTCACCCAAAAGCAGTGGCGTAACTACGGAGGGGGGGGGGGGGGGGGAGGGCGCACGGGGGGGGGGGGGTGCGCCCCCAATCCGCTGGTTAAAAAAAAAAAAAAGACTTACCAAAATAGTACTTCAAGGGTTAGTAAATGCTTTTGAATGAAAGGGTGATCAAGAAATAAGATATTTTTCTATGATTTCTTTTAACCATAATTAAATAGGTATATAGTGTGAAACATTGTTCAAAAAGCCCGGAGCCGACAAAAGATTGTGATTCAGCGTGATTCCTGGTTGGCATTCTGCATATAAGCAGGATGTGCGCAGTGTACTCAGAACATCCGAACGGCAAAAAGAGTTGTTACAATGTTGCGCAATGTGATGTAGAATGTACACCTTTGTACCTTACGCTTCGTTATATCAAAGCTAGATCATTGATTTTGCAGTGTTGCTTTTATAGTCTATATAAAAATGTCTTGCATTGCCAATAAAAAGACTTGACCGTGGCTAATTCCTAACTTTTCCATGTATATAATACACACACACAAACAAACACGCACAATTAGGGGATGCTCTAAAGTGCAGATTTTGGACATCCTTCCCCCGCTTGGTCACTTCGACGCCACCTCGCTGGTCATACCTCCCCCAGTCAATGCCAGTCATGAACATAAACCGACATCCTGGGCTACCAGTGGCAGATCCAGGGGGAGGGGCGCATCGGGCGTTCCCCCCCCCCCCCCCTCTTAATTTCCAAAGCGAAAAAATATAGCTTCAAACGGCAGTTTTTGGACTGTAAAATGTCAAAATTTTCAAGCTCGCTCGCTCCGCTCGCTCGTATTTAGTCGTAATGCCATTCTCCTGAAGTTGCTGCCAGTAATTGCCGGCAGTTGCGCCCGGTGCGCCCCCTTAATTTCCAAAGTGAAAAAATACAGCTACAAACGGCAGTTTGAGGACTGTAAAATGTCACAATTTTCAAGCTCGCTCGCTCCGGTCGCTCGCATTTAAATTCTCCTGATATTGCTGCCAGTAATTGCCAGCAGTTATTGTGCCCGGTGCGCCCCCCTTAATTTCCAAAGAGAAAAGATATAGCTACAAACGGCAGTTTTTTTACTGTAAAATGTCAAAATTTTCAAGCTCGCTCTCTTCGCTCGCTCGCATTGAATCGTTATGCAATTCACGTGATGTTGCTGCCAGTAATTGCCAGCAGTTGCGCCCGGTGCGCCCCCCCCCCCCCTTAATTTCCAAAGAGAAAAAATATGGCTAAGAACGGTAGTTTTTGGACTGTAAAATGTAAAATTTTCAAGCTCGCTCGTTCCGCTCGCTCGCATATAATTGTTATGCTCTCCTGATATTGCTGCCAGTAATTGCCAGCAGTTGCGCCCGATGCGCCCCCCCCCCCCCCCCCCTTAAATCCCAAAGCGAAAAAATATAGCTACAAACGGCAGTTGTTGTTTTTTTTACTGTGAAATGTCAAAATTTTCAAGCTCGCTCGCTCCGCTCGCTCGCATTTAATTGTTATGCAATTCTCCTGATGTTGCTGCAAGTAATTGCCGGCAGTTGCGCCTGGTGTGCCCCCCCCCCCCCTTTATTTCCAAAGCGAAAAAACATGGCTCCAAATGGCAGTTTTTGGACTGTAAAATGTCAAATTTTTTCAAGCTCGCTCTCTTCGCTCGCTCGCATTTGATTGTTATGCCATTCACCTGATGTTGCTGCCAGTAAATTGCCAGCAGTTGCGCCCGGTGCGCCACCCCCCCCCCTTAATTTCCAAAGCAAAAAAAAAAATATGGCTACAAACGACAGTTTTTGGACTGTAAAATGTCAAAATTTTCAAGCTCGCTCCCTCCGCTCGCTCGCATGTAGTCGTTATGCCATTCTCCTGATATTGCTGCCAGTAATTTGTCGTTTCACACCGTCATTCCATAATCCATTTATAGGGAGGACAACCCCCTCCCACAACCTCCCCCTTGCTCGTTCCGCTTGCTCGGGCTTCGGGCTCGGTCGCGTTCATGACATCAGTGTAAGAATTATTACAAGAAGTTTATTCAAATTATACCATGTATAGGCAAATTGTTCAATAACAATTTACTTCTAAATGTACTGATACCTTAAACAAGTTGGATTGTTTCAAGTCGATAAAACACGCAAAAAAACTTGAATCAAATTGCACTATTTACAACATCAAAATGCGAAAAGTGCTCACCGTGGGAGGGGGACGCTCCCTCCCACATCCTCCCCCTCGCTCACTCCTCTCGCTCTTGCTAGGCCGCGTTCATGATATTCAGTGTAAATATTAAAACAGGAAGTTTATTTGGATGATACTATTTTATAGGCAAATTGTTCAATGATAATCTACATCAAAATATTGTAGCGACAAACGGGGCCTTGGCACTTATGCAGACCGAGCGACCGTCCGTTTGATCGAAATATACGATCACTCTATGAAGAGGATAAAACCTTAAGTTTCCCACCACTTGTACGTCACTAGTCTACACCTTGCACTTCACACTATCTGATTCAAAGGCACATTCTCACTTCTCACATCTAATTCACCCAACACACTGACCAGTGAATTTTCACTCTCACTCCCGACGTCGTTTCTAGAGTACGTCGTCCTCCGTCGTTCGCCCTGGAAGTACGTCGTTTGTACTTTTCATTTCCAAAGTACTGTACTTCGTTCTCCGACGTCAGTTCTGGAAGTACGTCGGACGTACTTGTTTCTTCCAAAGTACTGAACTTCGTCTCCGACGTCTGTTCTGGAAGTACGTCGTTTGTACTTTTCATTTCCAAAGTACTGTACTTCGTTCTCCGACGTCAGTTCTGGAAGTACGTCGGACGTACTTGTTTCTTCCAAAGTTCTGAACTTCGTTCTCCGACGTCTGTTCTGGATACTCAGTTATCCCACGGTGCAGCAAAGCCCGCTCGAGAATGCTCGCAAAGGCTGCTGGATGAGTTGTCTTCTGCTGCAGAACCACCGGATGCCATCCTAGTCTCACCAGCATTCATTCCAACCAGTACTTATCTTATACTGAACACGAATGCATCACAATTTCAGAGGCGATGTACCGGAACACCAACTTGTTTATGTACAGGTGTAGTGTGTACATACTTACGTTCACAAACTTGTACCGAGCACAAGACAGAAAGACACCACTATCCCAAAGATCAGTCTCTCTTCTCAACTGCTTAGCACAGAGAGTATGAGCAGAGTAGCGTGCAAATTAATGCAAACACATACAGTTGCTAATCGAAAAATGAGGTAGCTAAAGTACCTGTGCTGAATTATTATAGGCATGGTTATCAATTTCCCCTAAAATTTCCTTTATTATTTCTTTATTTTTACACAGAGTTAAGCTATCCCTTTAAACTCTTCACAGTTTGATTAAAATTATTTAAATCAAACATCAACACCATATTCAGTCCCATAACTAATCATGTTTACTAATTAATCAACGTTAATTATCTAAAATGTGTCATATGGCCAACCTGTATACACACGTATACACACACAATGCTAAATGTATGTATCAAATCTCTGTAACACAACTTTGAACTAACTGTAGGAATTATTGCTGCACTTATCATCCATACTTTTTATCACTATCTGAATTTCCACAAAAACCACTAATTGACAAATAATCATCAATACAGAAGACTGACTTAAAGGAACAATTCAAACACTCTTTTAGAATGCGTAGCTTGTTACATGTATAAATCAGCACAAAGTAACCACGACTACATTGTGTTACTGAATATCTATGAACAAATTTCGCTCTAACAATGGTCTCGGCATAAATTCCAAATGAAATGCACTACACACCACACAAAATAAACATCATTTTGTTACAATATACTGCTACCTTAAACAAGTGGGACTGTTTCAAGTCGATAAAACATGCAAAACATGCATCAAATTGCACAATTTACAACATAAAAATGCAATTTCAGTTCTAACCGTGGGAGGGGCCAACCCCCTCCCACACCCTCCCGCCTCGCTCGCTCCGCTTGCTCGGGCACGGTCGCGTTCATGACATTAGTGTAGGAATCAATACAAGAAGTTTATTGAAATGATATAGTTTATAGGCACATTGTTCAACAACAATTTCCATCAAAATGTACTGCTACCTTAAACAAGTGGGACTGTTTCAAGTCGATAAAAACACGCAAAAAGCCTGCATCAAATTGCACCATTTACAACATCAAAATGCAAAAAGTTCTCACCGTGGGAGGAGGGGGGGGGGGGGGGGGGGACAACAGGCACTTCCACACCCCCCCCCCTTGCTCGCTCCCTCCTCGCATACTAACCCCCCCCCCCCCCCAAGATGCCTCGGAAATCCTAGCTACGGCCGGTGCCCTTTCCCCGCTTGGTTTCCCTCAAAAAATAGTAAAAGTCTAGGGATTGAGAGCTTCCTATAAGTGCCAAATGTCTGTCCAAAAAATCTCGTTACATTTAGTGTCAAAACGCACCCCCTTGAAAAAAAAGCTGGTGACGCCCCTTGTATACACACACCATTATTTACAATACAGTAAGTTAATACATACAATTATTCATATATATACATATTATATATCGTAATGTGTGTGTACGTGAGTGTGTATCACTTTTGTTTGCATGGTATAATCTGGCGGCATTTTGTACAGAAGGGTAGGATGGATAGGTCATGACTTAATGATAATAGGCTTGCAATACCATCATGTTTGACATTGCCGTCATTTGCCAAAAGAGGCGTTTCATCCGTAGTATAGTCAATTTTAAATATTGAAATTTTCTCATCGGACTTTTGATAAGATTCACTTTAATATCCTTTAATTCATCCATTTGGGAGTACAGTATACAGTGTAACAGGCCTCTTATATTATGCAAAAAAAAAAATATTCTTTGCCAGGAACGTTTTATCATTCATCGCATCTTCTAAGTAGCCTACCTGTATGTGCAAGTGGTAGATCGAAAACATTCTTATTAAAATTGTCACAATTATAATAGCTCCGCCGTTATTACTCTTGCATCATGTCTTTTACTTTTTAGTCCATTTTAGTTTACTGTTATACTGTGGTAGCATTATACTCAACAGATTGCATTGACATGTGAAACATTATATCATGAAAGCAAGAAAGGGCCTCCAAGGTTTGTTGGTTTTGTTGTTATTCCAAGTTTACTTGTCTGTTGAGTTATTTCGTTACTTAAAACAATAACCACCATGTAATGACTTCATCTGATGAAAAAGGGGAGAAAGACAGCATAAATGCTTGAAGGGATGGTACAGTTTCGGTGAGATTGAACTTCAGATTTCCAACTTCTTTTGAATGTAACTTTCTATATGATGAGAACCTCTTGTGAAATATGAAAAAACATAATTCTAAGAGGAATTCAACGGTTATTTGAAAAAAAAAAACGTTTTGAAATGCTGATATGGCTGAGTCCTAATGAAAGATGGGACCCGCATTTTATTAGGAACGCTTTGTCTTCTTTGTTTTTGGATATCTCAGCCATTTCATAACCGATTTTTATCACGTAAACTTTGAATTCCATTTGGAATTGTAAGGTTTTCAACATTTCATAATAATCATAGGGTGTTTTCTACATGTTCTATGTATCTCGCAAAGAATTAAAAGTTGAATCCTCACCTTAACTACACGTAGTGCAATACAATCCCTTTAAAGCTCAAACAGTACTTGTTGCTGCTGGTAAGGTTGAACATTTATCATTGAACTAAGTACTCACGAAGTATTAGAATGATAAATGAATATTTGAATCATAATATTATGGGACTAGATTTGGGGAAAACAGAAAATATGCGCCTGATTCCGTCTGCAACATTACATGTTTCAGGACCGCCTATGCTTCGTCCTCTTTCATTGAGAATCTATTTGTTTGTAACATTAATGTACAGATCCTCTGAGAACTCTGGCTTTGGATCAGCACATGTTTTACGTTCTTTGTTCACCTCTGCATACAACCCTTCACTCACTACTGCTGTTGCCGGCAAAAGTGCTCCACCTTTGTTCACCCGTGCGTATAGTTCCTCACAAGTTTCGGGCTTTTGGGCGAAACCAACCAGTTTCACGGAATCTTGAGGCTCATTGAAGCTATCTGTTTGTCTCACTTCTGGAGGAAGAATATCTATGGAATATTTTTCCGAATTTAGCAGACTATATTCGTCGGAGTCAAAGGCGCCATGGAATTGTAATTCCTTGTGGGGATCAATTTCATTACTGTTCTCTGGATCCAGTTGATAGTAAACTACCTCGTCAGAAGGTGACGCTTTAACCGAACTTATATCGGTAGAGGGCATTGGATACTTTTTGTGAGAGTAAACTTTGGGCTGCGAACTCGGATTAGAAGGCAAGAAAAACTGGGTGTGATTTTGGGGTAGGTCTATGTGGGAGGCGTGATTAATGTGATTGTATCGTTGTCTTCACAAATGTCAGTGGACATGGTAATGTCGGGATATCTTCGTGATTGCGCATATTCCGTTACCAGTTCTATATTCTTATCAGGAGCTGTAACAATTCTGGTTCGATTTGGGTATGTTTTCTTGCTGGGTGTATTCTTTTTGAGAGTGCAAATGCTGTCGGACCTTACGCCGAAGTTCAGCGAATTATAAAACTCGTCATCATACAAGCATGCTCCACCATGGGCTCCATAAACACCATCGGTCACCCTGTCGTTTCTTTGAAGATCAACATCCTGGTAGTTCTTGTAGCTATTATTTTCTTGACAACATGGAATACTCGATGAGGTCAGAAAGGTACTGACGGTGGTACTGACGTTGGTCTGTGTGAAAGTTGTGGAAGGGAAGACTTGTTCCGTCCTTGACGGTTGAGAAGGCTCCTTCTCTACCCCCTCTGGATCCTGATAGATGTGATCACCTGCTGCAGCTACAGTACTGACAAAGTCAAGAGAAACATGTCTGGTCGTTCTTGGAGTAGAAGCAAAGGTGTCTAAAGGATTCATCTGCAATTGTCCATCACGTGAGTGGTCATGTGACGTATTCAAAGCCACTGGAGACCCACGTCTGTTCCTATGCGAATAATATACATGAACGATCAATGAACTTGCGCATATTGATGCGGTATGTGTGATGAAAAATAGACTTGAAGGACAACCATATGCACATACCAAGCTGTTATGTGGTGAAAAATGCACCTATGATATTTGAGATATATGAGGTGGTCTAGGCCTACATCATGACTTGTACAACTCAACATTCTAGATGTAATTAATTATCAGTGTAGTTGCTTACTATGTTCGAAAATATATCACAAACTTGTGTTGATACAGATCATTTCACAGAGAGGAGATCGTTTAAATTTATAAAACAAAAAAGTGGGAAAAGGATTCAAGAGCTTACTGAGAGCACCCCCCACACGCACACACACACACATAAACCGCACACATCTGAAAAGGAAAACAGAATTGGGGAAAAAAGTAACCTCTGCATTCACTCACGTTTTATAAGAACGATTACACCGAGCCATCATGAACACACCGGCAAACAGTACGAGGATGATACACAGAAGGATTCCCAGGATGAATAATAAAACAGTAACTTTTATCTGATGAACTCTGGGAACTGAAATAAAATTTATAAAAATAGCCTTCGTTATTCAGTCATGGAAAATAATGTAATGTGTTAGAACGTATGCCAATTCGTAAAGCAATATGTACTGTTATGTTTTCATACAATGCCTGTATACAATAATGCCGTCGCATATAAAAAAAAATTAAAGAAATAGTGAAGGGACTCTGTAATCACTGGTAGAGTCAAGATTAATTTTCGTATAGTCTTCATTCAATATCATATCATATCACACCTATCGTTTCTAATTGCGTCGAAAGCATGATTCGCACCAAAGGCGGCCACCAGATATACAGAGTTTTGAGGAGCAAAAAGGTCTCTGACTGTCTGATATGTCATCATACAAGCAGGAACAGAAAAATAACACGTGAATTCAACATGGCATAGTAAAATGCTGTCATAAGTCAGAAAGTTCAAATTTCGAAATCATTTATTTCCAAAATCGAAGATGTCGTATTGTATGTAGATTTACACGCATTATGCGAAAAAACAAAAGATTAAAAGAAAACTATTTCACAGCTTCTTTCAGAAAATATCTTATATGATATGTGCTTTATCACTATGATATCGATGTACGCTACTAAATATCAACTTTATAACATGGGCAGCCTGGAGTACAATATCTAGGTCTATTGACCTAACTTGCCTAAAATGAAAGGTGAAGCAAATTATTTTTTTTCCTTTTTTATGGTTTAAAGGAAGATCAAGCCAATTAGAATGAAATTGATAATGAAATTTATGTAACCATCACAAAATTATGCTTTCACCTAACCATTGACGGCACACAGAGAAATGGACGAGACAGAATAAGGAACTGAAACTGCTAATTTCATTCGGACACGAATCTCACCTACAGAAGATGTACCGATAGTCATGATAGTCTGCTGCAATGTCGTCAATTCTTGAGTGGCCCGATGATGAGTGTCACCTATACACAGAAAGGGAACAGCTGGTGAATTGTAAGTGAACCATGGGGGTAAATCCCGGGGGGAGGGGGGGGGGTGGCCTGTACAATCACCCCCCCCCCCCCTGAAATTTGCGAAAAAAATGGAGGAAGCAGAAATGTGATTGTATCATTTTTGTCATATTGCATGACGTTCGTACGCCCGCCTTCAGACAGGTAACAGAGCTGAATACAGTATTCTATCTTGTAGGATAATGTATACATAATTTTCGCTCGCTCGCGAAGAAAGTGATATCGACATATGGTACGGTCCAGACGTTGACAACGTCAAATAGCATAGGCTTACATGTAAACATGAAAAATGAAGCGAGCAATTCGGGACCATCTGCAAATTATGTACGAAAACAAACAAACAATAACAAAAACTATACCGCTATAATTGAACCCTCCCCCCTCCATTTCCTGCATCATTCCTGAAACGATGATGACTCTGATACATCTACGGGCATACCCAGGGATGATCAGGGGCGTCGAATCTATCTCGGGGGGGGGGGGGGGGACAAAGGGGCATTTGCCCCGCCCTTACGGAAATGTTGGGGGCAGACAAATCATGTGTCCTACAAGCAATGCCCGAGATGAGGACAAATCTCGAACTTTCTTTATGGAAAATGGACAAGTACCGCCAGAATTATGCACCGGATCGCTGAATTGCAATCATAAATATGCAAAAGATCCGCTACTAGGCCCCTTTCGATATAGACTTTGTACACTTTTGAGATTGACCTTTTATTTCCTTATATTTATCAAAGAGTGTGCAGCGATCTTTCACTTACAAAAGCTCCCTCATACATGCAGAGGCGTCGATGGAGGGGAGGGGGATGGTTCCCCCATAAAAGTATTGGGGACAAACAGATCATTTTGCTCCTCCTCGTAACTCCCGAGATGTGGAAATGTTCTTACTTTTTTGTAATAGAAAACTGTCTAAATATTTCACCCAAAGATGGCTGAATTTCAATTCTGAAAATACAAAATCTCCCTCGCGTAAGAGGGGGATAGGCCTGACCCCTCCCATACCCTCCCCGTTCAGTCATTTCTACTTAATACACTTTAGATCGACAGATTTCAAAATGTTTCATCTAAAGTGTGCACCAGGTCTGTTACTTCAGTTTAAAGAAATGCAAACATTCCTTGGGTGGGAGGATAATGTTGCCGGGTAATTGCCAGCAGTTGCGCCCGGTGCGCCCCCCCCCCCCTTAATTTTCAAAGCGAAAAATATATATATTGCTACAAATGGCAGATTTGGGACTGTAAAATGTCAAAATTTTAAAGCTCGCTCGCTTCGCTCGCTCGCATTTAATCGTTATAATATACGTCATTGTCCTGATGTTGCTGCCAGTACTTGCCAGCAGTTGCGCCCGGTGCGCCCCCTTAATTTCCTAAGCGAAAAAATATAGCCCTAAACGGCCGTTTTGGGACTGTACAATGTCAAAATTCATGATCGCGTTCATGATCTTCAGTGTAAGAATTAATACAAGAAGTTTCTCTAAATGATGCCATTTCACTGTAAAAACATCGGTGTTAGATTTAACACCACGGGTGTTAAATCTAACACCGATCAAACTTCAATAAAGGACCACACCCACAGGTGTTAAATGCACTGTGATGGTGTTGAAAAGTGTTCACCTGACACTTCGTGGTGTTAATTTGACACTGTACCTGGTGTTATTTTGACACTGTACTGGTGTTAATTCAAAAATGACACCACATGGTGTTGATTTGATATTTGTTGGTGTTAATATCAATGGTTTAACACCCGTCCAGCTTCAATAAGAGACCACACCAGCTGGTGTTACTTTGGTGTAAATTTATTTTCACATTTTTTCAAAAATGGAGTGTTTTAATGCAAAATTCTTGATCGTCCTGTTTAAATTAAAAATCAACAGGAAGTGCAGTTACTAAGAAACACTTCAAAAAACAGTTTAAAATTTGGAAATGACACCCGTTGGTGTTAATTTAACACCATAAATGAGCACCGAAAATTTAACACCAGCTCGGTGTTCACTATTTAACACCGGACTTTTTGCAGTGTATAAGCAAAATTGTTCAACAATAATCTACATAAAATGTACTGCTACCTTAAACATGTTGGACTGTTTCCAGTCGATAAAACACGCAAAAAATGCATCAAATTGCACCATTTACAACATCAATATGAAAAATGTTCTCACTGTGGGAGGGGGAAACCCCCCTCCCACACCCTCCCCCCTCGCTCGCATCGCTCCCTCGCATCTAACCGCTCCCCCTAAGATCAAACCCTGGCTACGCCGGTGATAGGCGGTTAGGCCCCACTATTTAGTAGGCCTTCACAGTGATGTCGCACAGGCGGAGCAAGAGCTGAATACCACGATGTAGTCATTCAATTATCTATGAATATTTTTTTCATACTTTTCTTTATAGGAAAAAAAATACCGAATTTCCCCAAAAGTGTACACCAAATCGTTGAATTTCAGGTCTGAAAATGCCAAATTTTCCTTGTGTGGGAGGGGGATCACACCCTCCCCCCCCCCCGTAGGCCGCTCCGCTCCCTCGCACAGATATTCAAACTCAAAGTCCCTACCCTACCCCCATCATTAAAACGGAACGATGCCCCTGGGATGATTGCTTTACTGACTTAAATCAAGAAAATTGAAGAATACAATTAATAGCTACAGGAAAATATCTACTACGTTATTATACAAAAAAAATGGATATCTGTCAGCTCTAAGATCTGTATTTATCTACGACTGACGATAAGAGTGGTTCTGCTATGAGATACACTGTAATTAATACACTTCAACACTTCGTGAGTTTACTGAACAAAAAATGCAGCTCTTATGCTATTTATTTTTCCAACAAGACTTAAAAATATATTTATATATATATTTTTACAATACTTTCCCCCAAAAAAACCTATTACAATTGCGTTCGTATTTACACCAAAGAAATTATAGAAACGTTCAGGAGCAATTGAGATAATATAATATGCTAATAAATCCTCTCCTCATGTAAACACATCCTAAACTAATCTTATAAACACATCCTAGACCCGGGTTGAATAAAATACCTGTGGTTCAATACTTTACTGTGCGCACGTGTGGTTTCAATGTATACTGTCCGACGGGAATGGGGGGGGGGGGTGTGAACTAGTCTGTGCGGTAATGCAGAAGTTGCCTGGATAATCGCGATGTCGAGGATGTCGTCCGGCTGGCGGGAATTGTCGTCGTGTCGACCGAGATGCTACCGCTTGCACCGGAGGACTACCAAGGTACGGGAATTCTGTCCGGGTAGCGGGAATTGCCCTCACGCTAACCGAGATGCCGTTGAGCTAATGTTGATGCCGTCAATATGATGCCGTTGAGTTACCTGACGGTGATTCCGCCGAGCGTATTTGCTATGCCGTCGAGATAACGATGGTTCCGTCGAGCGTCTTTACTATGCCGTCGAGCGTATTAGCGATGACGTCGAGCGTATTAGCGATGACGTCGAGCCCAGCTCGTCAGTGTCGATGTCTGATTTGGTGTTCAGGCCCTGAAGTAATGGTGAGGAGGAGACTTCAGCTGTTGTCAGTGCCTGCAGCATGTCTTGCGCGTACCCTGCCCTAATGCGTGGGGCTGCTGTGCCATGACTCTCCTGCCTGAAATGCAGCGCTGCGTTGTAGGCCGATCAGCTACCTCTCTACTCCTATCACCAGTGAGTTAGAAGAGCATGTCTTGCTCTGACAGATGTTCAGATCCAACTGCTTTTTCCCTCCAAATTTACTTTCCTTGTCGCCTCTAATATAACTCCACCCTCTACTGTGCTGAAACTGGTTCCAACTAGCTTTCCCCTTTTTATTACCTGTCCCTTTTCTTTCCCACTAATTCCCCCTTTTGGCTTTAAACCTATCTATCCCAACTATCTCCCCCTAACTAAATACCTATTCTTTCCTACCAACTCTCCCTTTCTACATTAGCCATTCTACCCTGACTCAACTGAGCCTCCCTCTTTCTTCCACACTGTCCTTTCTCCCTAACCACTTCTCTCCACCTGGCTTGCCCGATTCTAACTTTCTATGCTGTTTACGCCTGCTGTCCCCATTTCCCACCTGATGGCTTTCCTGAACAAAGGAATCTCACACATTCCACACTCGCACTCTCAGTCACATCGTGACAATTTCCATATTAGCATTTTATTGAATTTATTTGGGCATTATTCAGTTATACGTTTTTGAAAGGGGGGGGGGGTGTCTAAATCGCCTGTCAGTCAAGAAGAAAGAACATCAATAGACAAGAGAAACAACAACAAAAAAGTCGTCATACTTTTAAGGTCTGATTTTCCGCCGAAAGTTGGCTGAAAAGCAAAAAACAAACAAACAAATAAAAACAAGAACAAAAAGTCTTCATAATTTTGCTGCCACTTCCCTCCCACTTTGCGTGGAAAAGAGTGGGACATTAATGGTCCCTGTAAAAAGTGTGTGTGTGGGGGGAGGGGGGGGGGCTTCTCCCCCCCCCCCCCCCCCCCCCCCCCCCCCAGCCCCCCAGGGCTGCCCCGGTCCGGTTATTGGCTTGTAATCGTGGTGATGGTGGCTATCGCCGATCATCCCCCCACTCCTCAGTACGGATTTACGCCGTTGAAGTAAACACTTTTCATTGTATTCTTCTGTTCAAAGTCCATTGTTTGTCTGCTTTACTCAAACCATGATCCGTCTAACAAATGATAATAATAATAAGTATGACACTACTATGCCTACCTCTTGGTGGCTGATCGAAAGGACTAAGGAGGTGTTATGTCTTTTGTTTGTTTGACTGTTGAATGACGAGTAGCAGACAACAGGTCTCTTTTTTAATTGTCAATGTTCGATATCTTTTTAAAAATGTAATAAACACGGACAAATTTAATGGCATTGTACTGGAAAAAATGCAAAAATGATAATAATAATAACACACACACACACACACACACACACAATAATGAGAAACTGAGAAATTACTCACTTGCAGTACCTTTTCTGCTTTCCACGGTCGTGTTTATATCTACATCTTGAAAAGCATCTGAAAAGCAGAAATGTTCATCAAGAAAACCAACGCCACAGGATAAAATTGCAAGTTCCCTTGCAAGATATCGAAAAATATATGTAAATCACAATTATTCCCCGCCACATGTTTGTTTGACCTTGTATTGTCGTGATTGTGGGGATTGAACCTCCGTAGATTATTAGATTATTAGATTGAGAGTATGAAGAATAATCAAAATGACAAGGTCAAGAGATTTAAACACAGGATAGATAGTAGGATAATGACATAAAACATCGCTGCTACCGTTGACCTTTTTTTTGCACACTTTCTGCCTTATCAATACATCAATATGAACAGAGTTTTTTACAAACACGTTATCATCCTGCTATAAAGATCTAAATTGCAGAGACTTCCCTTTCTTCTCAAATGCGAATTCACAGAAATCAGCCTTATCAACCCAGTATGAATAATTCTGTAGGCATGGTAGAAAATCGGCCGGTGCGGCTTTTCTTAAGGGATGATGATGATGATGATGATGATCCACAGTATTTGTATGGCGCCATATATCTGTCACAGAAACATTCAAAGGCGCAGACTCCTCCAAGACAGTTAGCAATTAAATGTCTGGTGAAAAATGTGAGTCTTGAGTGAGGCTTTGAAGTGATCCAGTTTGATGGATGCTCTATGAGGACAAAATATTTGAAGAGTTTGTTCGCAAAAATTGATAAGTCCATATTTTCCAAATGGAGATATTTGCGATTAAAGGTCAAGAAAAATAAAGAGAGTAATAACAATTTTTTTGCTTCTTTTGACCATAACTTCAAAAATGTACCTTTATAAGAAGTGACCAATATATCATTTCAAAGGTATTATTTTGTACTTTATGACAAAGACCGTACTTCAAAATCTTCAAAAACGGACTTCTCGGTTTTTGCGAACAAACTCTTCATTTGTAATACAGACTTGCCGTTTGTTATGTTCATCAATGCCCGACAAGATGGGATGGAAGAGTTCCAGACAGGGAAATAGGTCGACCATCCGGGTTGACTTGAACACTGCAGCGTCGCGTCGCCGTCGATTACGAAACCTTCGCCACATATGAGAGTTATTGTGGATCCGTAGCCCGTCATATCAGAGTCCCAGTAACCATTAGACACATTACCCGGATGATCACAAAACCCGGATGGAACTACAGTGTATCCATAATAATGATAAAAAACAACAAATCAGAACTAAATGATTATTAAACAACGCTTGTTTTATTTTCGTCTTGCAAACCCCATATTATATGTACATAGCAAAAAGAAAAAAACAACATAAACGTTCGAGTCGTTTTTGACTTCCAATAGCTAAAGGGTAATTCCAGAAAATTCGTATAGTTTCACATAATATAAATCGATATGATAGGGCCATGCATATGGAATATGTGGGTCTTGAATATTGTAATTATATTGTTCAATTTGTTCGTTTTATTATCCATCTGAGAAGATGACTGGATAGCCCATTTGTCGGAATGTTAACAATGCCGGGATTTCAAAGCTTGGGTATTTGTTTCAAGTTCATCGTGTCACTTCAGGCAACCAGGAACAGCCTGGTGGTAGTATCGCTGCCGGTCAAGCAGTAGATGAAAGGTTCGAGTCCCATGGTTACTTTTTTTCCGACATATTTGTTAAATTAGTTACAGATCAGCAGTTGCTATCTTGCAAGCTCCATTTTGTAGAGGGAAACAAATTGAAGGAAACTCACATCTGAACCAATTTTTGCTTGTTCAATAATACAAAAGTCTGAAATCATCCGGAAGTCTCATTTAATCTCACCTTCGCACTTCAGATTCACAGCTCTATTTTTGGGACAATCTGTTCTCGTCGAGGAACACTCGGTTATACGTATATATCTATGACCTGTGCAATATTATCAAAAGAAAAATACAAACTCTGTAAAAGTTTGGTTTGTCACTCTGCATAGAAAATAATTATGACAAGCAATAAAATTCTTTTGGTGAAGACTAGGAGAAAAGTCTCAAACGTACTGTTTTCTCGTTAAGCCAGGAGGTTGTTGAGAAAAGTACCTTACTAAAACGATGGTAATGGACCTCCTTTATGAACTTCCACACAAAATTTTCGATTTTGATTCCCTTTCAGGTGTATTCCAAAACATGAGATTAAGATCTATTAACATATATCTTAAAGGCATCTTGGATTTGAAAGCTACTTTTCTTTGTAACGAAATAACTGCACACAGACATCTTGGCAAAATCGTGCTCAGTACTGCTGGAGTCACCTTTAGGACATAAGAGCCGTTGAGTCCTGTCCCGTGCTGCTGTGCTGGGTAATGTCTGAGGCGAGTACCTCTCTGCTGCTGGGAAGCCCAGTTCTCTACAGACTGCTTCAGCAGCGCTGATGTTAAATCCATCAAAGCACACATATCTGTCTGGTTCCAGGACAACCAAGCCATCATGGGGAGAGGGTCTATCTACCAGTTTTACAGATGGTTCTTCGTATAGACAGATCGATATAATATATATATATGTATATATATATATATATATATATATATATATATATACATATATTCATATATATAAAAATATGAAAGTTCTGCGTCGGTGTGTAATAAATACATATCAAGAGTAGAAACAGTCGTATAAACACCGCAGGAGCCAAAAAATTGGACTGACATTTCGGTCAAAGACCTTTGTTAGTCTTTGTTAAAGGTTATTGACCGAAACGTCAGTCCAATTTTTGGGCTCCTGCTGTGTTTATACGACTGTTTCTACTCTTGATATATATATATATATATATATATATATATATATATATATATATATATCACTGTATATTCCTGGATTGTTTGATTTTGCAGATATAAGGATCGAATACATTGATTATACTGAGCCAATGAATAGTGCTAAAATAGAAAATCCTATTGAAATATGTCTACATCTCTTCTATAAAGACTATCTAGATTAACTCTTCACCATAGGATGTGATTTGATTCAATCATCTGGATTTTTTTACCATCAAAAATAGTAGAATTGACGTCTTGCATTAAACGGGCGCATTCACTGCAGGTAGTGCCGATTCAGTTTGTTGGTGTTGTTGTTGTTGTTGTTGTTATTGTTGTTGTTGTTGTTGTTGATGTTGTTGCTGTGGACTAGTATAAATGAATGAATACCAAACAAACAAACAAACACAACAGAGTGTTTTGTCGTTGCCTCTATTGTGTATATATCTGTCATGTTTTAGCTGTTTTAGAAGTGGCTTATTTCCCATTTCTATCAATCAAATAGTAAACTCACTGAAAAGAGGGCAACATCGTGTTTGTGTGTTTTTGTAATATGTATATAAGAAGAGGAAATTCGTGATATACGCGGACAAGCATTAATGAAGGAATTGAAAACTGAGTTTCAGGCTATAGTTTTATAAAAGCCGAGGGGAAAAATAACTTCGCAACATTATGTCATCGGGATATATTGACAATGTTAATACATTGTATTGACAAGTGACAAACACAATAGACGAAAACAAAAATAATAAATTGATAGATTAGTATGATCATGCAGTCAACCACGTTATTCTCTAGCTCGGATTTTTAATACGTAAAGCGATAGCAATATTGAACAATTTTTGGGTTTGTATATATAAACTTCTTTCTTTTTAGAGTCTGTACTAAGAGATACAGGAATGTGGAATACATTTACAATAGGCACATCATTCCATTTAATTCCCCTTTCATTTAGTTGCGCCCTCTGTTTATTTAATTTTCTACATACATCAAGGGATATAACTGTATTAAATTGTGTAGTTATATATTATCTTATTATTCTTGATAGCTACTATGCCGTAACCTCGACCACAATTCACTCAAATTGTCAAAAACATACGCATACTCATCAATCCTCAGTGGGTCTGGTCTATTATCATGGTCTTTTGTTTTGCCTGATATACAAGTCAAAGAATGAAAAAAAAAATATTGTTTCCACTTCGTGTTTGCTCATTACGAATAATGACAAATGTCACAATAGTACTCACCGTCGAAACACTTCACGTTCAGCCTAAAGTAAATTGGGTAGATACTATATATGCCATATCCGAAGCTTCATCCGATGGGTCAGTGATAAAAAGGGGGAAGATTGATGGTGATTCCGAATGAGAATCATAGACGTTTTGTTTGCTTTTTCGTCTTGAAAGAAAACTCCCATTAACTCCATGGTCGTATACTCAATCTCACAAAGAATTCGTTGTCCACAAGGTGCCTCTATAATCCAGTTATTGTTGGCGACGCAGTTTTCGTCGCATGATATCATGCGTTTCTGTGGTTTTCCCGAACAACTCAGTGCCAAATCTGCGGGATATAAAATGCAGAAAAAGGAGCTAATATAACAATTTATCTATTAATCCGTGAAATTTTATCGCTCGGAGGACTGGAAGGATTTATTTCAGATCTCGTATGAAATAAAACATTGACGAGTTTAATAGCTCTAAACAATTATGACTTACAAAGATCAGAGATTACATTGGTTGTAAGAAAAACAATCTGTCACAACTCATGGTTAATAAGAATAATAATTATCAAATAGCATTTGATCAAAACAACTAGGTATTAGGCCACCTAATAAAAAAAAAGGCCTAAATAAACTGTTTCGATGTTCTTGCAAGTACCGTAAGTGTTATACTAGAAATACATGAGACAATATTTTTAGAACGAAATATGAAAAAGATACTTACACGGCGTATTTGCTTCCTGAGCTGAGGAAGTCAGAATCGGATTAGAAAAGATAAGAACAACCAAACACCATGCCAGGTATGCCATTTTCCTCTGATCAAGAAAACTTATACCGGTAATTACTCATAAGCCTTTGATATTCTTGTTCGATGAAAAATGTCACTGGCAGAGGAAAGACACAGATATACTTCAGTTTGCCTGCAGTATAGTCGTGCGCTATACTTCCGCACTGCGATTTTGTCATGAATGAAAGAAGCCCCGCACTGCGCGTACTAGCACTGCGCAACTTCACAGCCACTCCCTACTCACATGCGCAAAAAAGCAAAAGAAAAAATGCGTAAGACAGAAAAAAGTCTACTGACCTATCAGTTTATTGCACTGCGATGTTTCACAACTTGTGTAAGACTTTCAAGGAAGTGAAAAAAAGAAAGAAATATCATGTACATACACCACTTGACAATGTCAATCATTATTTTGTTCTTTTGGATTACTAACAATTATGGTGACGAACATCATTGCAAAGCAATGTCTCGCACTTATTTTCAGGCTTTTACGAAAGCGATACAACACAATGTACGACTCCACTCAAGAGTGTCATTGATTGATCAGCAATTCAATTGCTGGATTTGTTTGAAAGAAGATAAAAGCCTATTCTGTTTGTCATAGTCCGATCTGTATACAAGTATGTTAAATTACTTTCTACAGGTTGCGACTATCTTTGGTTTGGGTGTTGTAATTCATCCTGTTCAGATGTAATAAGTCATAATGGTTCCTGACATTTGCCTAACACTGGAAGACGAATATATTTCTGAATCTAATTTTTCAGTTAATTTCAAATTTTCTCCAAATCAATCTAATGTTTCGACCAGTCAATATCATCCGAAACGCGATTGAAAAAATGCGTTCAGATTCGTCTTTGGCCGCTCATGCAAAACAAAAAACTCATCAAATTGCAACTTGCGCCAATCATTTATTTCATATTATTTCATATTATTTCATTTGGGACGAAAGTATACCATATGAAATTTGCATATAAACAAAGTAAATTATGATAACACTTTTGCATATCTAAATGAGAATCAAATGCACGTCATTTGTTTGCAATGAGACAAAACATACTTTTAGATTTGACACTTCCAATTATGAGGAACGGTATTCTTTAATAGTTATTCTGATATCTCCGTTCATTTGGTCACTCAACTCCTTAATGAGCAAGCAAATTTTGAATAACTGCACTGAGCTGAAAATAAGAATATGAGGTTCGTGTCAGGTAGAAAGTCAAAATGAGGAGATGATTGGGGGACTCTTTAGTTCAGGTCAATACTTGGCCCTTGTGATTTTATGCTCATTATTTTAGCAAATATAATGAAACATTCTCCTTCTTTTGCTGTTAATGTGGGAAAATATAGGAAATCTGAGCTGTGCTATACAAGTGGTGTTCTAATTTCCTAAAGGGGTTTATGCCCCTGTTCACCTGTTATTTGCCATTAATTAGATATTCTAATCATACCTCATAATATCGATACTTTTTTTAAGTGGTGAAGGCAAATGACCCTAATGTCACATGATGGTGGTAATAATTGTGCTGCATTATCTTTAGACCACTTCCAGTTACAGACATTATTACTGAAACATTCACAGTTTATAGAAGCCTATACAGAATTCATTTTAAAATATGAAATATTAAGAGACAAATGTATGTGTTTTTTAAGATAGTGATACTTTAGCTTTATTTTATGATTTATGATATATGTATATACATGTATACATTCTAAGAGAATTCATGTGACATATTCTTGTCTCAATAAAAGAAATACTGCAGTTAAGGAAACATGATTTTTGTCTTCTGTTCTTATTAAGATAACTTTTAACCCCTGTCTGCCTGTTTTCTTGCTACTGTTTTTGCTGCTTCTTTGCAAAAATAGACAGCAATAGACATAAATTCTTCCAAAGGTGAAGTGAGATCAGTAAAGTGTTTGATAAATTGATGCAGCAAACTGAGTCATAATAAGATTTAGTTTTGTTCTATGTGTGTGTGTATGTGTGTGCTGCGTGCACATTGTGTGTTTAAAAAAAAACAGTACATCTAAATTCATGTGCTTCATAGAGATGCAAGAACTGGAACAAAAGGCATCATTGGCAGGATGATAACAGAGAAAACAGAAAATTGTCACAAGTGTGGGCTGAGGGGAACGAACCAAGGCCTATTTACGACCTATATCCCAAACATTTCTTTTAATGTTTTTCTTAGTACAGGAAAGCAATTAAAAGTTACAAGAAAGACAACACAAAGGTATGGATTTTGAGTAACCAAAGAGATTACACTCTTTATGAGTATAACCCAAATGCGCCTGATGAAACTGCGCATACGTACATCCGCTAACTCGACCACTCCTTGAGTGAGCCTATACAATGTACGAGTGGAAACTAAATGCTCCTACAAACAGAATTCCTTTTGACGCACGCTGAATTTCAGAGCATTTACAGAAAGTGATACCACAGGATTTTGAGCAACCATTCAATTTTTAGAATGAATTACACAGGCAAGATGATAATGCATTGTCGACAGCTATTGGTAGATACATATTCTTCCCCCGGATTCTTCCCCGTTACTTTCACATCAATAAAAATGGTAAACGGGTTGATTGCAATTACAGTATAATTACATGTATGATTTATCTATGCTTTTATATCCCAACCCTATTATGGCTGCTCTTCCTTAATAAACTGTCTTTCGGATTTTCGGTTTTGTTTCACTGATATAATCAAGTTCTCTTGTTCGTCTAAAAGATCTTGCAGAAGATATTACAACTTTTATTGTCCTGTGCAAAATACTTTCACTATATCTGTTACTCTGATGATAGTTAATTCATGTATTTTAGTTTGAAATACCGAGTATGGGATTCTTTTTTGTCATTCCTCCTACATACATCGTATCATTTAGTATGAAGTGTGTAGAGAAATCCACAAATGAAATTCTTCAGTACTTTTACTCCTCGAATGACTCTGTGATACATTTCTGTCTTTTCGCTGACTAGTGGACCCCGTAGCCATGTCAACCTGCTGATAGGATCCTAGTTCAGTGTGAAGATGGATGGGAAGGTTGTGAAGGGTTGAATTTTACCCTCTATATACTCCAATCAGAAAATGTTCGACATTTCCTGGAGTTTGCAGTTTGTTTGTTTGTTGTTGTTGTTTTTTACTCGACCCGAAATGTTTACTTTACGTGTTCATGTTATCAGCGCGCCGGAAGCAATTTTGGATTGGGGGGGGGGGGGGCAAATATTGGAGGGGGCTCACGATAAACCATACATATGTTACACAATATACACATACACACACATACACACACACACACACACACACACACACACACACATATATATATATATATATATATATATATATATATATATATATACATATATATATATATATATATATATATATATATATATATACATATATATATATATATATATATATATATATATATATGTACACAATGGCGTACCGTGGGTCGAGACATAGGGTGGGGGCACCTTGTGAGGGTGTGTATGCTTGTACGTGTGTGCGTGCGCTGTCAGTCAGTCTGCAAACTTAATGGGACTACAATATATAACGGAATGTAATATATTCCACAGCGCAGTCATTAAGCAACATTGTAAGTTTTCCTTACATGGATTATGGAATGGCGGTGTGAAACGACAAGCACTGTCAGCAACATCAGGAGAATTGCATAACAATGAAATGCGAGCGAGCGGAGCGAGCGAGCTTGAAAATTTTGACATTTTTGTTTACAGTCCCCCAACTGCCGTGTGTAGCTATATTTTTCGCTTTGGAATTAAGGGGGGCGCACCGGGCGCAACTGCTGGCAATTACTGGCAGCAACATTAGGAGAATGGCATAACGATTCAATGCGAGCGAGCAAAGCGAGCGAGCTTAAAAATTTTGACATTCTACAGTCCAAAAACTGTCGTTTGTAGCTATGTTTTTCGCTTTGGAAATTAAGGGGGAGGCGCACCGGGCTCAACTGCTCGCAATTACTGGCAGCAACGTTAGGAGAATGGCATAACGATTAAATGCGAGCGAGCAAAGCGAGCGAGCTTGAAAATTTTGACATTTTACAGTCCCCAAACTGCCGTTTGTAGCTATATTTTTTTGCTTTGGAAATTAAGGGGGGAGGGACGGCCCAGGTGCAACTGCTGGCATTTACTGGCAGTAACATTCTCTTTTACAATGGCATAACGATTAAATGCGAGCGAGCTTGAAAATTTTGACATTTTACAGTATAAAAACTGCCGTTTGTAGCTATACTTTTTTTTCGCTTTGGAAATTAAAGGCATAATTTACCATTTGCAGATGAAAGCATTAGTGCTTTAAAATAGTTCTAAAATGTGAGTTAGGGATAGAAACAACCACTGTCAAAATTTGAATCCGTATAATCGATGTTAAGTGTTGTGAAATACACAAAATGTGAACAATAGTTATAATAAAAATGTTTCCAGACTAAACCGTATACAGTTACGGTTTACTGAGAAAAACCCTGATATCTCCTCATATTTCAGGTTTTATTGCAAATATTTCATATGGTAGGATGTTTTATGATACAACAAACCTACACATATGCATCAAATGTGATATCTTGAACATTTTTTAAATCACTGCTCCCAAAGGTAAACTGGACCTTTAAGGGGGGGGGGGGGAACGCAGCGGGCGCAACTGCTGGCAATTACTGGCAGCAACATCAGCAGAATGGCATAGCGATTGAATGCTAGCGAGCGGAGCGATCGAGCTTGAAAATTTTGACATTTTACAGTCCAAAAACTGCCGTCTGTAGCTGTATTTTTTCGCCTTGGAAATTAAGAAGGGGGGGGGGGGGGGAGGCGGTGCGGGAGGGGGTTAAAACTATTTTCCGGGAGCGCTACCTACGTCAGGTGTCACGTTAGCAACAACTATACTATAGCGGTGGAAGAGGGACGTATGGAAGATTTTTTTTTTCTCTCTCAAAGGGGGGGGGGGGGGGGGGCACACGTACAAAAATTATATTACAAGTTGCTTCAAAAGGAGGGTTGGCATGATGGGCCAGTTGTGCCCGCCTCTAAATCCGCCAGTGCTTAAAGCTAACATTTATTGACACGATTTTCCATAGCCAAAGGCCTCTAAAAACTGCAACGGTTACCGTTGAATGCGGTTGACATAATCTGCTCACACGCAACGAAAAATGAATGTCTAAACATTTATGAGAGTTAGAATTACTGGTCTTAGCTAATAAATTTCCCTATTTGTGTTTTATATATATATATATATATATATATATATACATATATTTTGTTTATATTTATTTATTCAAAACGCATTTTTGCCCCCCCCCCCCCACTTCCGGCGCTTATGCATGTTATTATTGTAAACCATTGAAAACAGTCCAATACTCAATCAAAATATATTAAAGAAATTTTACTTGAAATCCACAATTATTCCAGACTTTCAAGAAAATGCATTCTCTATTAACATTCTTTTAACGTTATGTAAATTGTTTTCATGAATGTATCTTGCATAGACCGCACACACACACACGCACACACACATATATATATATATATATGTATATATACAGTCTGTATATAATTATATATATTCTTAGATTATATATACATATATATGTATATATACAGTCTGTATATATATATATATATATATATATATATATATATATATATGTATATATATATATATATATATATATATTTGTATATATATATACATATATATATATATATTTATACATATATATCCTATTAGCATTTCATAATTTAAAATTTGAAGTTTTTATTTGTTGTTCTTATGCTGCACCTAATAGTGTGATTCGGGATGAATTGTGAAAAGCAGTAATATTCTGTAAGCTGGTGTCCGTCCTTCTTCACCCCTCCATCTTGGGTGTTACCATCTTGACACATCAATCAGACACTTGGAAATCTTCAAGCCATTAATCAGTATTCTACATAGTCGTTTACTAAACAACAGAGGACGGTACTTTGGTTTACAACATTTATACATTTCATTCATTAGTCACTATGATGCAAGAACACGTAATGATCAAGCAAGGTTTTATAGGGTTGTTTAATGAACATATTTTGATGTATCTACAACACAAAATCATTTACTTTCGTTGTCAATAAGTACTTATAGAAATTATCGATCTTACAAAGCTATTCTGTTTTCTCAAAGTAGCAACTCTTAAATGGAAAGTTACATTAGAATACTTATGTATAGCTACCGTCTTTACGTTTCCTTTCTGATTATCAAGTTAAGCGTGAAACTAAACTTAAAATCAACTGTCTTTACAAAGCGTAATTGTATAGGTTACATCACGGATAGTTGAATGGTTACACTAGGCAAAATATCACATACGGTTCTTGTTTTTTTTTTCTTTGCATGATAGGCAAACCAACTCACTAATATAGTTTCACTAATGTCTTCTCTTACTTTACTTTGGACCCAATGATAGATTATGACCTGCATAAATTGTGACATATTGGCTCAATGAGGTATTGATATGACAGTCAAAATCATTCTTTTAAAAGTCGTTTCTCTCTATGCCAAAATTTTCTAATATGTTTCATTTCATACTTAGTAATTGTGCAATCGTGCATACTGGAAATAGAATAGATTTCCGTTTCTGCATTTATTCAGTAATGCTTGATCAACAGTTTATGTTCAGTAATCTGTTTTTCGCTTATATGTCAATGCTAACACGAAACATTACGTATTACTACGTACAATGACTTTTAAATCGTGCAGTCATAACGGCATGTAATTTAATGCACTGAGCTGTCAAGTCGTCAAACAATAACTAATGAAAACTTACAAAGGAAGTAATTACGGGCCGACTCGAAGACCTTACAATGGTTTGATGCACGTCAGGTGCTTTTGCGTGAGATACATTTTGCCGTGTTGATAAAGTGAAAACGTGAAGTTATTTGGAGTAATGTAATGTATACACACACACCATTATATACAGTAAGTTAATACATGTAATTGTATATATATATATATATATATATATATATATATAATAAATCGTAATGTGTGTGTACGTGAGTGTGTATCACTTTTGTTTGCATGGTACCTAGCGGCATTTTGTACACAAGGGTAAGATGGATAGCTCATGACTTAATGATAATAGGCTTGCAATACCATCATGTTTGACATTGCCGACATTTACCAAAAGAAGCGTTTCACCCGTAGTATAGTCAATTTGTAAATATTGCGATTTTCTCATCGGACTTTCTGATAAGATTCACTTATATCCTTTAATTCATCCCTTTGGGAGTACAGTATACAGTGTGTTAGGCCTCTTGTATTATGCAAAAACTATTCTGTGCCAGGAACATTATATCATTCATCGCATTTTTTAAGTAGCCTATATACATGCATGTGCATGTGGTAGATCGAAAGCATTCTTATTAAAATTTACTAGATTAGCTCCGCCGTTCATGTCTTTTACTTTCTCCTCCATTTTAGTTTACTTTCACTGTGGTAACATTGACATTGACATGTGAAACATCATAATCTTTTATCATGAAAGCAAGAAAGGGGCTCCATCTAATGTTTGTTGGTTTTATTGTTGTTCCAAGTTTACTTGTCTGTTGAGTTATTTCATTACTTAAAACAATAACAACCATGTAATGATTCATCTGATGTAAAAGGGGGGGGGGGAACAGCATAAATGCTTGAAGGGATGGTGCAGTTTCGGTTGAGATGGAACTTCAGATTTCCAACTTCTTTTGATAATAACTTTTGGTATAATGAGAACCTCTGGTGAAATATGAAAAAGCATAATTCTAAGAGGAATTCAATTTTTTTTTTTTAAAGGTCGTTTTGAAATGACTGAGAGGGCTGAGGGACGCGCATTTTATTAGGAACGCTTTTTCTTCTTTGTTTTTGGATATCTTAGCCATTTCATAACCGATTTTTATCACGTAAACTTTGAATTCCACTTGGAATTGTAAGGCTATCAACATTCCATAATATTATAGGGTGCTTTCTTTGTATCTTGCAAAGAATTAAAAGTTGAATCCTCACCTTAACTTGTGCAATACGATCCTTCTAAAGCTCAAACAGTACTTGTTGCTGCTGGTATGGTTGAATATTTATCATTGAACTTATTCACGAAGTATTAGAATGATAAATGAATATTTGAATCATAATTTTATGGGACTAGTTTTGGGGAAAACAGAAAATATACGCCTGATTCCGTCTGCAACATTACATGCTTCAGTACCGCCTACGCTTCGTCCTCTTTCATTGAGAATCTATTTGTTTGTAACATTAATGTACAGATCCTCAGTGAATTCTGGCTTTGGATCAGGACATGTTTTACGTTCTTTATCTACCTCTGCATACAACCCCTCACTCATTGCTGCTTTCGCCGGCAAAAGTGCTCCACCTTCTTTGTTCACCCGTGCGTACAGTTCCTCACAAGTTTCGGGCTTTGAGGCGAAATCAACCAATTTTATGGAATCTACGGGCGTATTGAAACTATCCATATCTATCACTTCAGGAGGAAGAATATCTAGAGAATATTTTTCTGGATTTAGCAGACTATATTCGTCGGAGTCAAAGGCGCCGTGAAGCTGTGGTTCCATGTGAGCATCAATCTCATTATTGTCCTCTGGATCCAGTTGATAGTAAAGTACCTCGTCAGAAGATGACGCTTTAACGGAGCTTTTATTGGAAGAGGGCATTGTATACTTTTGGTGAGAGTAAATTTTGTGCTGCGAACTCGGAGTAGCAGGCAAGAAAACATGGGTGTGATTTTGTGGTAGGTCCCTGTGGGAGGCATGACTGATGTGATCATAATCGTTGTCTTCACAAATGTTAATGGACATGGCAAGGTCGGGATATCTACATGACTGAGCATAATCCGCTACCAGTTCTATATTCTTATCAGAAGCTGTAACATTTCTGGCTCGATTTGGGTATGTTTTGTTGCTAGTTGTATTCTGTTTACGAGTGCAAATGCTGTCGGACCTGACACCAAAGTTCAGCGAATTATAAAACTCGTCATCATACAAGCTTGTTCCACCATGGGCTCCATAAACACCATCGGTCAGCCTGTCGTTTTTTTGAGGATCAACATCCTGGTAGTTACAGTTTTCATAACAGCTCGCTGCTTCACCCTGTGAAGTTTCATGGGAGCTATTATTTTCTTGACAACACGGAATACTCGGTGAGGTCAGAAAGGTACTGACAGTGGTATTGACGTTGGTCTGTGTGAAAGTTGTCGAAGGGCAGACTTGCCCCGTCCTTTGACAGTTGGGAAGCCGCTTTCTCTAACCCCTCAGTGTCCTGGTAGATGTGGTCGCCTCCTTCAGGGTCAGTACCGACAGAGTCAAGCGGAACATGTCTAGTCGTTCTCGGAGTAGAAGCAAAGGTGTCTGAAGGATTCATCTGCAAATGCTCATCTCGTGTGGGGTCAAATGACGTATTCGAAGCACCCGGAGGCCTACGTCTGTTCCTTCGCGAATAGTAGACATGAAATATAAACTTATAGGCATACAGTTAACCTGTACAATATGTGGTAAAAGTACACCTATGATATTTTGAGTTCTAGGAAGTGGTCATTGCGTCATGGGTGTAGGGCCTATGTCATGACAGGTACAACAAGTCACCATTCAAGATGCTATCTATTCTAAGTGGAGTTGCTTGCTACTTGTAAAATAAATCACAAGATTGTGTTGATACAGATAATTTCACAGAGGGGAGATGGCTTAAATAAAAAAAATAGGAAAAGAATTCAAGAGCTAACTGAGCGCCACCCCCCCCAACACACACATAAACCGCATACATCTAGATGAAAGGGAAAGCAGAAACCAATAATTAGGGGGGGGGGGATGACTATTGCATTCACTCACGTTTTACAAGAATGATTACACCGAGCCATCATGAACACACCGGCAAACAGTACGAAGATGATGCACAGAAGGATTCCCAGGATGAATAATAAAAGAGAAACTTTGATCTGATGAACTCCGGGAACTGAAATAAAATATCAATAAAATGTCCTTCGTTATTTAATCATGTAAAATAGTATACAATGTGTTACAGCATGTGGCAAGTCCCAAAATGAATATGCACTTTTATGTTTATGTCTTCACATATTGGAAAATTTAAGATATAGTCAAGTTACTCACTAATCGCAAAACCCAGCTTATTCTCTGAACCCCCCCCCCCCGATAAAAATAAAGCTCAATCCGCCCCTGAAATCAATTAAAGGACAAGTTCACCTTCATAGACATGTGGGTTGAGTGAATGCTGCAATAATAGTAGAAGACATCAGTAAGAGTTTGAGGAAAATCGGACAATCCTTTCAAAAATTATTAATTTTTGAAGTTTCTGCTCAGTCACGGCTGCATGAAAAGACTAATATAGCTTGTGATGTCACATGAGTACAACGACATTAAGAAAGAATAAAGAAAAATCAACATATTTCAATTTTTCTCGCATAACAAAGGAACACTCGACTTCTCTCTTTCAGAAGGCAGGGGAAATAATATTACCCTTAACATACATCAGTAATAAGTCAAAGAAATGTACTCTTTATCAGAAAAGTAAAGTTTTGGGAAATTCTCTTTATGTTTTCCTTATATCGTTGTACGCATGTGACATCATACAGTGTACTAGTCTTCTCATCCAGCAGTGTCTGCACAGACACTTAAAAAATTCATAACTTTTGAAAGGATTGTCCGATTTTCCTCAAACTCTTACTGATGTCTTCTACTAAGAATGCTGCATTCTCTCAATCCTTATGTATATTAAGGTGGACTTGTTCTGTAAGATTATGATACCAAGACAGCAAAGGAAAATATCATCATCGCGAAAGCTTGATCGACTCTCTAACATTCTGTGGTATTTGTATCAAACAATTTTAATGACGCACTGCTCTCAATAATGTTTGGCGATACACCACTAATCTTACTCTACCAGATGATTGGCAGCAAAGATAGAGTTTTGAAAAAATAAATGGCTTTGGCATTTCACCACTTTGGCACAAACAAACAAAAAATTATGATAATAGGTCAATTCAACATGGCATAGTGATATGCTGCGTAAAAATCGAAAACTGTCCAAATTCCGAAATCATTTATTTGCAAGCTCGAAGATGCTGTATTGTTTATAGATATAAACGTATTATGAAAAAAAAAAATGCTTAATTACTTGATTTTGAGGTATAATACTGGACAGCCCTGAGCAGCCCCGACTACAGCTGCAGCATTGACGTAACTTGCCTAAAAAGAAAAGTGAAGCATTTTTTTTCTTGTCTCGAAAACCCCAATCAAATTAGAGTGTAATAGATTAACTAATGAAATATATGTATCAAAACCATCACAAAGTTATGCTTTCAACTACATGTACCTTCGAACTTCCACCGAGAAATTTGATAAACGAGACAAAATAAGGAACTGAAACTGCTAATTTCATTCGGACACAAATCTCACCTAGAGAAGATGTGCCGATAGTCTGTTGCAATGTCGTCATTTCCTGAGTAGCCTGAATGTCACCTATGGACAGGAAGGAGACAGCGGGTGAATTGTAAGTGAACGCTTTCCCTAGTATTCCCTCTTTCCAAGTCCTTTTCTTATCTGCTTATACAGGCCACGCCATGATACGTCTAACAAAATGATAATGCGTACAACCGGTTGTTATGCCCAGCTCTTGGTAACTGTCGAGCTGATCGAAAGGACTTAGGAGGTTTTGATGTGTTTGATTGTTTTTATGCCTCCGCCACGAAGTGGTGCCGGAGGCATTATGTTTTCGGGTTGTCCGTCCGTCCGTACGTCCGTCCGCTTTCGTTTACGCCATAACTTGAGTAATATTTACTGGAATTTTACCAAACTTGGTCCAAGTATGAAGTATGATGGGGCAATGATTTGATTAGATTTTGGGTGAAATCGGCTAAAGGTCAAAGGTCAAAGGTCAAGGTCAAATCATGAAATTGCATCCGTTTACGCGATAACTCAAGACTGGATGGAGCAAATTTCACCTAACTTTGTTGGAGGATGATGTATGATGAGACAATTACTTGATTAGTTTTTTCCAGTGAAATCAGACTGAGGTCAAAGGTCAAAGATCAAGGTCAAATCCTAAAATGTAATCTGTTTACGTGATAACTCAAAACTGGATGAAGCAGCTTTCACCAAACTTGGCCAAAGGATGATGTATGATGGGACAATTAGTTGAGTAGATTTTAGCGACATTGGCAAGAGGTCAAAGGTCAAAAGGTCAAGGTCAAATGCTAAAAATGTTGCTATTTCCCCCATATCTATGCAATGCCCGCAGTTATTTTCTTGAAACTTAGTGTAGACATGTACTACTGCGTAAAGATTCTCCAGAGAGAGTTTCATGTCATAAGGTCAAAGGTCAAAACGTCAAAGTTTAGGTGAAAATGTTGCAATATCACTTTTCTCGCAAATGGTCAATCATGTATCATCATGGAACTTGGTACATATGCATGTACTGACTGGCAGGGATTATCTAGGGAATTTAGGAGTCATGGGTCAATAGTCAGGGGTCAAAGATCAAGGTCAACTCCTCAAAATGTTACTATTTCCCTCATATACTAGTTTATGCAATGATTGCATTATTAGTTTTAAAATTCAATATATGTGACCGTGCACCTCAAAACGAACATAAAGTCGCACACACTGATTTTGCGTGAGGACTGAAAATAAGTGAAATGGGACAACCTAGCCGAACTTGACTTGTTCATATTTTCTGAAAGAGCGGGTCTTCTTTTACATTATGCTAAAATTTGGTATCATAAAACGGGTAGGCAAGTGTGTTTTTTTAGCAGTTTATCTCGAACATTTTTGGTAGAATAATGTGATTAGGTGTGTCTTCAAAATCCCTTTTTCATTTCTGAAAAACCTTGTCCACACTCTTCACTTTCAACTCTAGTAACTTTTGAAAGGATAGTTCTACTGCTTTGAAAGTTGGCATTAATTATGGAGAGAATGTGTTAATGAGGCGTGCTTAATTTCAGTTTAATCTGATTATCCCTTTATTGTTGCTACTCTGGTGGTTTACTTCCTGTTTTTTTTTTTTTTTTTGTCCCATTCATCGCACAGCCAGCACGGTTTGGTAAAGATTAAGCGCTTGAATAGACACTGTACTTCAGAGCCTCTTTTCTCAGTTCACACTTTTCCTGAGTTTGTGCTTTCTTTCAAATATTTAGATAGGTTAGGAGAGTCCATTTGATTTGAGTTCATCATTTTAAAACTTAAAGTCTGCTCTTTCAGAATATGGTCTTAACTAAAAATTCATGTCTGGCGACTTTTTGTTTGTTTTGAGGTGCAGGGTCACATATGTACATATGTATTACTTAATGGAGATTCTCTTGGAAATTTCCAGCCAGAAGGTCAAAGGTTAAGGGTCAAAGGTCAGGTTTGAATGAAAAAAAAAAGATATATTTTGTACTGTAATTACACTCTTTCTTCATACCTTGAAAATTATACTCAATGCATAAACTTATAATAAGGTCGGTCAGAAGTCAAGTAAAAATTTTCAATTCCCCAAATATGTGTACCTGAACTCTTTAATAGACAATTATAGCAAACCCAGATCATGGAAAGTGAACATTCAAGATATTTCTGACAAACCTGTCATTTCGACATTTTGCCAGTTGTGTGAAACTGTCATCACACATTGTGAAGACATTGTACTATACACCTATTGGGAGAATCATGCATTATGGCGGAGACATCAGTCGCCATAGCGACATTACTAGTTGTTTTTGTTTTTAGGTTCATGACGAGTGGAAAAAAACGCATTTCTTTCTTAATTGCTTACGTTCAATACTTTGAAAACTGTGATAAATACTGGCAAACTGAATGGACTGTTAGTGCAAAAATGATGAAGAAAACCTATACAGTTACGAGCAACTTAAGAAATACTTACTTGAAGAAAATTTCCTGTTTTCTGTGATCGTGTTTATATCTACATCTTGCCATTTTTTATCTACAATAAAAAGCAGGAAGAAAATGTACATCAAGGAAACCAATGCCACAGCATAGAACTGCAAGTTCCATAGCAAGATATAAAAAAAAAATAAAGCAATCATTCCCCGCTCATGGTGTTTGTTCGACCCTGCACTGTGTAAATTGAACTTCCGTAGTAATTGTTACGAATAGATTATCGGATTATTGAGTATGAAGAATAATCAAGATTATTAGGTCAAGATATAGTCAAATTCAAGATAGCTATTCATGAAGTAAAACATCACTGATGCTTTTCCATTCCGTTTTTGCGTGTTATTTCACACTTTCTGCCTTATCAATACAAACGTGCCTCAAACTTATACATTCTTTTTTTCAAACACGTTTTATATCCTGCTATCAAGATCAAAAAGGCATTTTTTAAAAATACGAATGCACAGAATCAGCCTTATCGACAAAATAGGCGTATTTCTAGGCATGGTAGAAAATCTACCGATGCGATTTCTTCAGGATATTTGCTAGATATGTCATAGTGTTTGTAGGACAAACTAACCGTTTGTTGTATTCTTTATAGCCCGGCAAGATGGGATGGAAGAGTTCCAGATCGGGTACAAGTACGTTGACCAACCGGGTTGACTTGTACACTGCAGCGTCGCGTTTCCTTCGATTACGAAGCCTTCGCCACAGGTGAGAGTAATTGTGGACCCAAAGCCCGTTTTATCAGAGTTCCACGAACCATTAGACACATGACCGGGATGGTGACAAGACCCAGCTGAAACTATCAATGATGATTATAAAAAGGCACATAACTAAATGATTATCACAAATAAAATCAAAGTCATTGAAGCATTTTCTCCACTTTTGTTCATGGAGCTGTCATGAAAGCTACAGGTTAGATATTCGGGCGATTAACTGCCACCAGATTTATCAGAACTACACACACATACACACGCACACATGTACACACAATCTAATGTGCAACATCGAAGTAGACCTACATGTCTTTTCATAAAATCTAGAAAAACACACTTGATTATTTTTTGCTTCCAAACCATATATATTTCTTTTCCTTGTTTGTCTTTCTTCTTTCTTTCCTTTCTTTCCATTATTCTTTTGTGCTTTATTACTTTAAATGGTATATCCTTCTATCAAGTCATGTAATGTCGTTGTGTTTCTCCTGTCTTGTTCTGTCCTGTCTTGTTCTGTCATGTCTTTGTAAACAAATATGTTCACAAGAGTCCTTTGAATGGTTCACAATTTACAAGAATGCTTTTCAGTGGACCTCTCAATTCTATTTTTTCCTTCAGACATTTTTTGCTTACAAACCATATATATTTCTTTTCCTTTTTTGTCTTTCTTCTTTCTTTCCTTTCTTTCCATTATTCTTTTGTGCTTTATTACTTTCAATGGTATATCCTTCTATCAAGTCATGTGATGTCGTTGTGTTTCTCCTGTCTTGTTCTGTCCTGTCTTGTTCTGTCATGTCTTTGTGAACAAATATGTTCACAAGAGTCCTTTGAGTGGTTCACAATTTACAAGAATGCTTTTCAGTGGACCTCTCAATTCTTGTTTTTCCTTCAGACATAACTTTGTGTTTTGCCAGTATGCATATGTAATTTCATATTTGTTAACCATTATCTACCATCTACATCTACCAATGTACATGCTTATGTTTTATCTTCTGATTCATTTCGTGTTATGTTTGCCGAAAAAAAAAACCGAATGACATAAATGAAATGAAATGTTTATTTAAAAAAAAGGAACGAAAATAAAAAAAAGAATGACACTGTAAAAACCCTTTTTCAAGTCTAAAAAGACAAAGAGTCATGAAATAAATTTTGTGAATGTCCTAAAAGCAAAATCACATGAAAATGAATCTTTATGTTCAACAATTTGCTTACAACCGTATATCTTAACATATATCATAAGATTTCACAACAAAATTGGTTTTCAATTAAATTCAATTCAGTTCAAAGTTTATCTCATTTTTCGACAAAACATATGTTTCACTTCTTTTGATAACAGAGAATAAGGTAAAATAGAACATAGTGAAATGAAAATACTGCACAATTGAGGACCTATAGTAATCATACATTGTATAGTAAAAAAGAAACAGAAGTGATCGAAGTGAAGTACATGTATACCGTTGCTTAAAGTGCGAAAAATGGAGGACCCACTAAAAAGACAGAGCTTGTAGTATGTGGGCCCCTCTGAAAAAGAACTTTTAACTTTTAACTGCATCGAAACTGTGAATACGGCATTTAAGCATAAGGAGTCATATCTTATTTTTACGGACTTCGTGAAAACTGCAAAATTTAAAATCCACGTTCTTTTAAATGCCGATGAAATATAGCTATACTTGACATAAAACTTTCAATTTAATCAAAGATCTGGATATACTATAATCATTATCATTATTTTCAGTTTCACCAATTTTGAAGACGTTATGTCAAGGTTTTATTATTATGTCAAGGAGTTATTATACATACATACATACACAAACTTATAAAGACGTACATATTCTAGATGTTTTTCGACATTCAATATCTATTCTCACCTCGGTATTTCAGCTTGACTGCCCCGTTTTCAGGACAATAGATTTTCGTCGTGGAACATCCCCTTATACGTATGTGTGAAGCATCTGTCAGGTATTGTGAAAATGAATTACGAACTCTGAAGATGTCTAATTATTTAACTCTTTAAGAATAACACTTATGAAAGTCATCTTCTTTTTATTCATTAAGTCTTTTTTAATTCATTAAGTCTTGTGTAAAAGCAGGGTAGTCCCATTCAGTGCCATAAAAGACCTGCTTTACAAGGGAACCCTGCGTTGATCATATACATTAAATGACATGTGCACACAACAAAAAACTAGAACAAAACGAACATAAATATGGTACAGCTAGAGAATAATCGGTTCGTAAGAGCATATATAAAACACATCATGTTGATAAAGAGGAGGAGGAAACCCTCAAATGTACTGATTTGTTTCTTTATCACTGGAATCCGGGGTTTGTAGAGAAAAGTAATATATTTAAAGACAATAGTGAACAGCCTACTTCATGAATTTTCACTCAGACATTTTCGGCTTTGATTCTCGTGGAGATGTATTCCGAAAAACACGGTTTCCCATATACTAAATTTTCTCAGCTTCTTGAAATGACAGTACAAGCATAATATGTGACCGTGCATCACCAAACAAACAAGTTGCACCCCTTGATTTTACGTGAGGACTCGAGAAAGGGGAAATGGGTGAACCGAGTCAATTTTCAGTTTTCAATATTTTCTGAAAGAGCTATTCTTCTTCTACATTTTTCTTGAGTTTGGGATCATAAATTGAATGGGAAAGTGGATTTTCAACAGTTTTTCTACAATCTTTTTTTTTTTTTTTGGGGGGGGGGTAGAGTATTGTGATCAGGTTTTTCTTAGAGGCCCGTTTCTTTCTTGAAAATCCTTTCCACCCTCTTCACTTTAAACTCTAATAACTTTTGAAAGGATGATGCTACTGCTTTGAAAGTTGACATTTATCATGGGTGAACGGAGTCAATTTTCAGTTTTCAATATTTTCTGAAAGAGCTATTCTTCTTCTACATTGTTCTTGGGTTTTGGATCATAAATTGAATTGGCAATGGATTTTCAACAGTTTTTCTACAACCTTTTTTGGGGTAGAGTATTGTGCTCAGGTTTTTCTTAGAGGCCCCTTTCTTTCTTGAAAATCCTTTGCACCCTCTTCACTTTCAACTCTAGTAACTTTTGAAAGGATGATGCTACTGCTTTGAAAGTTGACATTTATCATGGGTGAACCGAGTCAATTTTCAGTTTTCAATATTTTCTGAAAGAGCTATTTTTCTACATTTTTCTTGAGTTTGGGATCATAGATTGAATGAAAAAGTGGATTTTCAACAGTTTTTCTACCTTTTTTTGGGGGGGGGGGTAGAGTATTGTGATCAGGTTTTTCTTAGAGGCCCCTTTCTTTTTTGAAAATCCTTTGCACCCTCTTCACTTTAAACTCTAATAACTTTTGAAAGGATGATGTTACTGCTTTGAAAGTTGACATTTATCATGGTCAGAATGTGGTAATAAACCATGCTTAATTTCAGCTTAATCTGATAATCTTGATAATTGTTGCTGCTACAGTGGTTAAAATCATGTTTTTGTCCCATTCATGACACAGATAGCACGGCTTAGTAAAGATTAAGCACTTGAAAAGACCCTTTACTTCAGAGCCTCTTTTCTCACTTCACACTTTCCAGAGTGTGCGCTTTCTCTCCAATATTCATATAGGTTAGGAGAATCCATTTGAATTGAGTTATACATCGTTTTAAAGGTTAGAGTCTGCTCTTTCAGAATATGCCTTTAACTTAAATTCCATGTCTGGCGACTTTTTGTTTGTTTTGTGGTGCAGGCTCACATATACTTTGTTGAAATCGTTACGCTGAATTTGGGAGTCACCTTTTGGACACTGCAGCCGTTGAGTCCTGTTTCGTGCTGCTGTAGTGGGTAGCGTCTGAGGCGAGTAGCCCTCTGCTGCCGGGAAGCCGAGCTCTTTACAGACAACTTGAGCAGCTGCGACGTAAAATCCATCATAGCACACATAACTGTCTCGTTCCAGGACCACAAAACCCTCATTGGTAGAGGGTCCCTCAACCAGTGTGACGGATGGTGCTTCTTGAAAATAAATGCACAGATTTTTTTCTTCTCTTTATTGGACTGTTTGATTATAGATTAAGAATACATTCATTACACTGAACTAGTCCGAGCCCAACATCATAGAGCGATGATATAGTAAAAAAAAAAAAAAAGGTCCTCTGGAAATATGTCTGCCTATCTTTGAGAAGGGCTAATATAACACTTCCACACAGGCGAAAATAATTTGACTACAATATGTTTTTTTTTTATATATATAATGAAAGTTGAAGAAATGACGTCTTGCTAGGTACGTTAAATGCACTAACTCATGCACGGCAGGTAGTACCGATTCAATTTTTGGTTGTATAATTGTAGAATTGTTCTGGACTAATATGAATATATATATAACAACATGAAATAAAACAATATAAAAAAATAAAAATCTTTGCTTCTTTGTCTTCACTTCGATGTTATTGCGCATGTCTCTGTAGTTGTTTTGGACGTGAGTATACTTCATGCTTATTAATCAAATAGATAACGCAATGAAAGCATACAATGTATATCTAAGTGTACGCCTATGTTCGATCAAACGTAAGAAGAAAATGATTTTTGAAATACTCTGGTAATTTATAGGAAAGCACTAATGTGAAGACTTACAATCTAAAAACCAAAGAAGAAAAAACAAATTTTACAGCATTTATTATTGTTGGAATACTTGACCACTCAAAATGTTGATACTATAAATAAAATGCGACAAACGTCAGACAAAAAGAGATGATGCAATTTGCTGGACTCGTATGGTACACGCACTTACTCTATGCTATGTTGCCCAGACTAACGCAACGATGTAACAAAATTGAACATCAGTTTTTCAGTTTCTAGATGATCTTTTTCCAAGTCCGTACTGAGGGTCACAGTAAGTGGACTATATCTCCCATGTTGTTGAATAAATTTACCGCAAATCCGCCAAAAAAAAAAAAAAATGAATTCCATCTTCCATTCATTTTACATCATTTCATTACATTTTATTCATTGGTCCCTCAATAATTAATGATATACTTTCCTAATACCAGCAATATCTTTGCATTAATTGATATTGATATTTTGTAATTCTTTGTTAGCGTTATATGCCCTACACTGCAAGAAAAAAAAAGTTCGTTGGAGAACCATTAAATGGTTCTCAACACTGTCACAAGAACGACTCCTTTCTTGGGAGCTCGTGAGAATACCAGCAATATTCTATCATTGATTGATACTGGTATTTTGCCTTTTTTTGTTAGCGCTAAGCCCTATATAACTTCAACTACTTTCACTGAAACCATAACTAATATTGGCCCCCTTTACGGAAAAAAACACTTTTACTCATCTCTTTTCAATGGGTCATACTCATCGCCATCGTCCTTTACTGTCAATTATAATGACGAAGGTATTGTTTTAAATCCGCATTTGCTCAATGAAACATACAGACGTCACTTGTACTTACCATCAAAACACCTCGCGGCCATCGTAAAGTTCACTGGGAAGTTATATATAATTAATCCAAAGCTTCACTCGATGGGTAAGTGATAAAAAGGGGGAAGTCTGGTTCTGATTCTGAATCAAAATCAGAGATGTTTCGTTTGCTTTTTCGTCTTTAATGTAAACTCCCATTAACTCGTTGTTCACAGACTCAAGTTCACAGAGAATTCGTCGTCCACGAGGTGCCTGTATGATCCAGGTATCGTTGGCGACGCAATTTTCATCACATGATATCTCGCGCTCCAGTGGTTCGCCCGAACAATTCAGTGTCAAATCTGCCGGATATAAAATGCAGAAAAGAGTTTCATAGAAATCACGATGGAATACTTAAAATTTCCATGATAGGAAGACAAAAGGATCTATTTTCAGACATCGAATGAAATAATGTTCGAAGAATGATATGTTAGATTAGCGTCTCTACGTTGCAATGTCTATAAAGGAGGGTAAAATCTATCCCTTCTCACTGCTGGTGTGAATAATGTTTGGTATTACTGGATCAAAACAACTAATATCAACCAAAATAATGATTGTAGATATGTTGTAGAAATCGTGATAACAGGTTTCCATAGGCCAACTCTGGTACGAGAAGTACGTTCAATTTTGAATAGAAATGGTAGAATATATAAAAAGATACCTACCTGGCGTGATAGGTTCCAAAGCTGAGGAAGTCAGAATCGGGTTAGAAAAGATGAAAACAGCAAACGACCATGCCAGGTATGCCATTTTACATCGATCGCTCATACAAATACCAATAATTTTCTCATATAAGCCGTGAAAATTGTTGACAAATTCCTGGCTCAGAAAAGACATATAGCCAGTTAACTTTGCTTTCAGTAAAGTCACGCATTGTGGCGAAACGATTTTGGCATGAGGAAGAGGAGACTTGTATTATATGCGCGTGATGGCACTGCGCAACTTACACAGCCACTCCCCATAAACGTATAGACGCATAAACGTGTAGACAACTGAAAATTGAGGCTGCTGATTTTATTGCACTGCGATGTCTCTCATTTTGATGTTTATAGGATCTTTGAGGAAGCAAAAATGACAACGTATATACATACCACTCCACAGTGCCAATCATTTGCTCCTTTTACATATCAAGCGGAGGAATTTATTGCCATAATAATGTCTGACATAAAAAAAAAAAAATCCCAGGCTTTTAGACATACGAAAGCGATACAGTGTGATGTACAACACCACTCAAGATTGCCATTGATCAGCCTGTTTGTATGCTACATCATTGTGGAAAGAAATGCAAATGGCATTCTGTTTGTCATAGTTTTGGTTCTTGCACTCATCATTGAATTAACACTGGTAGAAGAATAAACTCCAGTATCTGTTATGGCGAGATGAACCATGGTCAATTGCTGATAATTGCCATGGGTTTTATGAAGCCATATATATTGTAGAGGATGTCTAAGAAGGGATTAAACTCCAACATAATTTTGAACTGTAATTTCATGACGATGAATTAACCATTTATTGCACAAGAATTATTTCCCGTACATTACATTAGTCGTAATTGAGGACTACATGTGAAACACCTAAGGACTAGTAGTTCGTTGCGTCATACTAGATTCTTTAGTATTAATGGAAGTATTAATACTTAGATGTTCAAGGATGTGTGGTTTGGAATATACAGCTGTATATGGCATATGCGTGTGAGGGCATACGGTCCTGACATTATCTACTGGACAAACGGATTAGGATCTTTGCTGAAATCGATGGCAAACATTCGTGGTGCAGTGTAATAATGGTTTATCTTTATGTTAATAAAAAAAGTTAACCAGGGTACTATACAGAAAATGCGTAAATTTGCATTTCATGTATTATGATGTGATTGGTTTGTCGTATGTTGTAGCGCAACAGATCAGAGAGAGATACAACAATTTCTTATTACAAATGCCCACTTTCGTGTACATTATACCATAAGATCATGGGGTACTTTCAGCATACAAAATGTAACACTCTGATTGATCTTCCCTATGACGATCGTCTAAAATTTCAATTTACAAGCAGCAATTCAAAAATTATATGCAAACCTCATCTTAACGACTTCACCAATATATTGCATACTTACCGCTTACCTAGAGTAAACCAATTTGTCTATGAACAGTGGCCATCCTACCGATTTCAGTGGCGTATCTACGGAAAACGGCGCCCGGGGCAAGCACGAAATTTGCGCCCCTAATTTCTGAAAAAGTGTTCAACCCCAACCCCATCCCGGTAGGGACTTTAAACAAAGTCCATATAATGCTTTTTCAAGCACTTAACAGGGATCTTTGAGGGTAATTTCAATGTAATGAATTTTGATAGATTTTGGCGAGTGAGCGCAGCGAGCGAGCCGAATATTTTTGTATTTCAGCTTACAAAACATGGAATTCTTGTCATTTTTTGCTTACCAAATCTTACAATTCTAATCAAGATATAGTGACGGTCTTATAGATAACGATTTATACCAAAAACACTGAGGACTTTAAAAAATACTCTGATTTAGTGCGCGCGAGTGAGCTGAAATTTGTGTAGACAACCCCAATGTCCCGTTATCATCACGTGTTGTTCTTATCTTTTTTATATATCAATTTTGGTGAGCGAGCGCAGCGAGCGAGCCGAAAACTTTTGTATTTCACCTTACAAAACATGGAATTCTTGTCATTTTTTGCTTATTAAATCTCATAGTGACGACCTTATAGATAACGATTTATACCAACAAACTGAGGACTTGAAAAAATACTCTAAATTAGTACGAGCGAGTGAGCCGAAATTTGTATATTTCTGCGTCATCATTACGTTTTTTTCTTATCTTTTTTTATTTTTTTGCGCCCCCCTCCCCCGTATGTTCGAAACCGTTGGCGTCCTCTTTTGATCCAATAGGCGATCGCTTCAGAACAAATGAAATTGCAGTCGCTGCTCCGTGTAACATTTTTCCTGCTAAATATAAAATGACATGACTGAACAAAATAGACATCATTTTGTCCGCGTCATCGTCATGTTTTGTTCTTATCTTCTTCCCCCTTTTTATACAAATTTTGGCGAGCGAGCGTAGCGAGCGAGCTGAAAATTTTTGTATTTCAGCTTACAAATCATGAAACTCTTGTCATTTTTTGCTTATTAAATCTTACAATTCTAATCAAGATATAGTGACTGCCTTATTAAATCTTACAATTCTAATCAAGATATAGTGACGGTCTTATAGATAACGATTTATACCAAAAACACTGAGGACTTTAAAAAATACTCTGAATTAGTGCGCGCGAGTGAGCTGAAATTTGTGTAGACAACCCCAATGTCCCGTTATCATCACGTGTTGTTCTTATCTTTTTTATATATCAATTTTGGTGAGCGAGCGCAGCGAGCGAGCCGAAAACTTTTGTATTTCACCTTACAAAACATGGAATTCTTGTCATTTTTTGCTTATTAAATCTCATAGTGACGACCTTATAGATAACGATTTATACCAACAAACTGAGGACTTGAAAAAATACTCTAAATTAGTACGAGCGAGTGAGCCGAAATTTGTATATTTCTGCGTCATCATTACGTTTTTTTCTTATCTTTTTTTATTTTTTTGCGCCCCCCTCCCCCGTATGTTCGAAACCGTTGGCGTCCTCTTTTGATCCAATAGGCGATCGCTTCAGAACAAATGAAATTGCAGTCGCTGCTCCGTGTAACATTTTTCCTGCTAAATATAAAATGACATGACTGAACAAAATAGACATCATTTTGTCCGCGTCATCGTCATGTTTTGTTCTTATCTTCTTCCCCCTTTTTATACAAATTTTGGCGAGCGAGCGTAGCGAGCGAGCTGAAAATTTTTGTATTTCAGCTTACAAATCATGAAACTCTTGTCATTTTTTGCTTATTAAATCTTACAATTCTAATCAAGATATAGTGACTGCCTTATTAAATCTTACAATTCTAATCAAGATATAGTAACGACCTTATAGAAAACGATTTATACCAACAAACTGAGGACTTGAAAAAATTTAGTACGAGCGAGTGAGCCGTCATCATTACGTGTTGTTATTATCTTGTTTGATTCGGGTTTTTTGCGCACCCCCCCCCCCCCCCCGTATGTTCGAAACCGTCGACGCGTTCATTTGATCCAATTGGCGACGGCTTCAGAATGAAAAAAATTGCAGTCGCTGCTCCGTGAAACATTTTGCCTGCTAAATATAAAATGACATGTGTGAACACATATATATAGACACTGTCATTTTGTCATCATCACGTTTTGTTTTTACCTTCTTTTTTGTATAGATTTTGGCGAGCGAGCGCAGCGAGCGAGCCGAAAATTTTTGTATTTCAGCTCACAGAACATGGAATTTTTGTGTGAACACAATAAACATTGTCATTTTGTCCGCGTCATCGTCATGTTTTGATTTTATCTTGTTTGATTTGGTTTTCTGCCCCCCTCCCCCCCTTCCGGGCGAGGTTTTTTTTTTCCCTCTTCTTCTTCTTTTCTTTTTTTTTTTCTTCTTCTTTGCTTTTTTTTTCTCTTTTTTTCTTCTTCTTCTTCGTTATTTTTTTCGTTTTTTTTTTTTGCGCCCCAAAGGAGTGGCGCCCGGGGCACGTGCCCCCCTTGCCCCCCCCCCCCCTAGATACGCCACTGACACTCAGCATTTTTATTACTGTGGTATTATGATAACATGATTAAAGCTACGAAATCCTGATCTCCGGATAGGCGTCATCTCCACTTGACCACCGAGCTTTTGCCCGACAGCAATTCGAATTATTACGCAGTACCCGCTGCATGCTATATAAAGGATTAGAACTAACACCTGCTGTCGGGCGAAAGCTCGGTGGTCTAGTGGAGATGACGCCTGTCCGGAGATCAGGAGGTCGTAGGTTCGAACCTGCTCGAGTACGTACGCCCATGATTTTTTTATCATGGCTACTACTAAAACACTGATCAATTCAGTGCTTATTTACGTCGATGTAGGGCAATTTGTCAATCGGTTGCAATGGAAAACATCTCGACCGAAGAATTTCATGAATTTGAATGATTGAAGCTATTAGTATACAGAAATTAAGCAAACTTTATAAATTGAGATCTCATGAACCCAAAGTTACCTGACTCGAATTTATACTCCAGATGTTGCTCTACATTTTAATATTACAAGAAATACGGATTCAAATTTGAACCTCAAAATTGTCTCTATACAGCCACCCTATAGGGTGCAACTTTGCACCCCAATGATAGGCTAAATTTTGAACCTAAGGGGAGGGCGTCCAGGTGGTCATGCTGTGTTGAAGTCACTGTAGTAAGCTTCACGTGGTAGGCCATGCTCTGACATGAATGACGTGCCCAAACCATTTCATTCTGCGTGAGAAAGAACAATTGGCAGAACAAGAGCACCGCCATCAACCATAACACAAATCATTAATTACACACAGTTCCAATTATAGTTCACTAAAATCAAAACCTAGCGGTCTAGTGATAACTATGACGCCTGTCTAGCAATCACGATGTTCCAGATATTTGTCCATACCCGCATTATCATCCATTGAACGTTCAAATGTACAATATTTAAGATAAGAACAATAATTTCTGTATGAAATGACATAATTTTCATAGGCCTTGCAGCAGGCTGGGACGCCGTCCTAGTTTCGAACCCTTAGCTGTAATGTGCCTGCATGACGGTTGAAATAAATGTGCATCTTCCTTGATGGAATGGTCTTTCACTCAAAAGGCCATTTTCAAAGGTAACGAACATGACGAACATCAACCTGAGAATCAAACTTTGTCAATTATGATAATTATGGACAGAATGGTTAGCGTGCTATACACCCCTTTGAAAAGAATGCTGCAACGCCCCTAGTTAAGATCACGTTTCTTCCCATGCCTCCTCTCCCTTCCACTGCCAGTTCATCCTGGCTCTGCCGCAAGTCGATTCATTATGGGATTAATGATCATGAAATGCTGATACCGGTAACGACACTTGTAACTATGAATCTTTTTTTTCAATTTCAATTTATTTTCATACTTCTCAATGAAGGAATGCACAGCAAATATAATAAAAACATAGTGAATCATAATATCCGGCTTGGATGTACAGTAAATTAATGTAAGAATATAAAACATAGTGGTCAATCATCGTACGTTTGGTTCTATGTATAACGCTAAAGAAATATGACGGAACCTACTTAAAAGCGAGCTTGTTAAGCGTAGGTCCCAAATTCTGAACAGAGTGTAAAGATGAGGAGCACGGATGCAACGTAGGACCAAAATAAAGAGAAACAAAAATGAAAGGCAAAAATACCTGGTGTACTAACAGAATCTTCTCAATACATTAATAGTGATATACAGACAACCACATTCTGCAGATGTAAGAATAGTTGATTTAACAATGTTGACAATAGTGTAGTAGTATGATTTGAATAACGGTGAAAAGAAAACAACTCGACATGCGAGTCCTCGGAGGAGATACGGGAAACCTAAAGAGTGAACATACAAGTACTAACATTCAAAGAAAATTTGGAATTAATTAGAATTAGAATTACCAGCCAGTATAGCACTATAGGAATACAACAAGCCAGCTGTTCACGCGTTCCGAAGTCTTAGGGTATCAAAAAGGGGTACTGGTGTGAAGGAATTAAAGAGCGCAAACAGAGAGGCTTAGCTGATTTGAATAACAACAACCAACACAGCAGGTAAAGGCACATAAACAAGAAAGAAGGAAATTTCAATGGACTTACGCGATGTAATTATTCAATAAATTATGTCTTAATTTGTATTTGAAGGTCGACAAAGACAAACAACCTGCGAGTTCTATGGGGAGATCGTTCCAGTACTTAGGCCCTGCATACATAATTGTTTTTTTCGCAAAAATGGTTCGGGTACGTGGTAGGTGATAATCGTCACGTTGGCGGGTGGGATAGTTATGAATAGAGTAATTTCTTTTAAACATATGCAAAAAAATATCAGGAAGATCATTTTTGGATAATTTGTACATGAATATCCCTAAATTGTAATAAAACAAATCTGACAATTTTAAAATTTTGTTCTTATGGAAAAATTCATCTGTATGAGATAGATACCCAGTCTTATTAATTATTCTAATAGCGCGCTTTTGTAAGAGAAAGAGCGAGTCAAGCAAAGACTGGGTCGTGTTACCCCATGCCAGTATTCCGTAGTTGAGGTAAGGGGAAATCATAGTCGAGTATATAATTTGCAATATATTGGTGGGGAAGTAATCTTTCAGTTTATTTAGAATTCCTGCATTCCTAGATAAAACTTTGGTTAAAAAGTTGATGTGAGACTTCCAAGATAAATCGCTATCAATATACAGTCCGAGAAACTTAACACTATCAACCTTCGTTAAATTAATGCCATTAATTTGGACATGACCAGGAATAAATTGCAAAGAGTTACTGAACAGCATATAATATGTTTTATCAATGTTTAGTGATAACTTGTTGGCATGAATCCAGGATTGAACAAGTTTCAATTCGCTGTTTAACATATGAATAAGCGTATTAGGATTACGATGTGAAAGAAATAGATTTGTGTCATCTGCAAAGCATATAAAAGAAAGAATCTCTGATGAATTTTGGAGATCATTTATGTACAAAATGAATAGTAGCGGGCCGAGTAGGGAACCCTGGGGGACACCACATGTAATTGATTTCATTGAGGACTCATGACCATTAAGATAAACATACTGCTTTCCAATAATTACAGTTGCTAGGCGTTATCATCATTGCTACCATTGATAATTATTGCCATTACTACCATCAATGCTACTTTTTAGTCTTGTTCAAATTTATTATTATTTTCTGTATTAGTCGTATTGTCGTTACTGTTATTATCATTAAATTATTTTCTGTATTAGTCGTATTGTCGTTACTGTCGTTACGTTATCATAAAAGATGTGAGGGAGGCTGAAGGTAGGCTGTAAAAAGATCGCACTGTTCTCTACGCTCTAAATCCAATCGCTCAGTTTATGTTCAGATTGAATTAAAATCAAGACGCTTGATCTACGCCACTTTTTCAAGCACCAAGACGTGCTTTACCTAAAAATATTCACGTGTATCGTCCTCCCCAGAGACAATATTGATTTTCCACTGCCTGTATAATATCGTAGCAGTTTTTTATTTAAGACAACGTATTTTGTCATTATAATGAGTTTTTTTTTTCATTTTCGGACCAACGAACCTTATTTCATTTTCAGATTAACGATCCTTAGGAATAACGAACTTTCGGAATAACGGATCCTATTTCATTTTCGGATCAACAAACCTTCGGAATAACGGATCCTATTTCATTTTCGGATCAACGAACCTTCGGAATAACGAACCATATTTCATTTTTGGATTAGTTTACCTTCGGGATAGCGTACCCTATTTCACTTTCGGGTTAAAGAAGCTTCGAAATAACGAACCTCCGGAATGACTCCACAATTAATGATCGGATTAAAAGTGGGACACCATCTTGCTTTGATGGCGAAGGTGCATTTTACCTTTGGCTCTCTAGCCGAAGAGCTGTATTGGTCATTTTTGGAGCGGACTGAGGTTCGTCCTCAGTTTTTGGACCATGCAATTCACCGAAAACCAAGCAAATAATTAATATTTTCTCTGAAAATTCACCTCGTGATCCCCCTCTGAGCAATACATATATTGTAAGGATGTCAAATTTCTTATAATTTGCATTGACAATACCTTTTCAAATTTTTTAAAGAGTTAGGAAGGCTAGGTACTCTCTGCCGATTAGTTATCCGTCCTGGAACATGACGCTATAGTAGAACGAACGTCCGTGACAATTCCAGCGAACGTCCGTGACGTATGCAATCCCTCTGATAGGGATAACTTGTCCCGAAAGTGTCCTGTATTCTTTGAAACTTTTGGCTCCAATAGCGACAAATAAACTTTTACAAGATAAACGATGAGTTTAGAGCAGTAGTTTCAGAATTTTTAAGGCGTTATGTGATCATGATGAACAAACAGTTGAAAATTTACTCACAATTTTACGCTTGTTTTCCCTCTAATTATACAAAAACAGCTAAACACTGAAAACAAAGTTATAGGAAAAATGGAATTTTGCGTAATCTGTAATTTCTGTGAATTAAATTTCTTTCTGATGAGGTTCTGGAGACAATTTGTACTGTTACAGGTTCTGAAAGTTTCGCTCACGGACGTTCTGTCCGAGAAAGGAAATTTCTGATAATTACAAATATATCACTGCACATAAAGTTAATGTTAGTTGAAAATATTACCAAATCACCGAGCCGTTCATACCCGAAAGTGAATAACGTTCATCACTCAATTTACCTGTAATAACAAACGGAAGCCGTTTTGGTCACGGATGTTCGTTGGTAGAATAAGTCAATGGATTATATAGTAGGAGAAAGAGGATCAGTGCCACTTTTTAGTGACAGGTGCTCCAAGTGTTTATCTTTTGAGTATGGTAGCTGCCGTCTCAAACAGAACACATCCAGTTTTGGTCTCCATAACGGACGTTCGCTGTAATTGTCATGATATTGAATGCCTTAATTCATTCTTATTTTTCTCTTCATGACGATTTTTCTCTCATTCCCTCAATAGCCTGAACATGCTGCGACCAAACAGAAAACAAAAACAAAACAAAACAAAACAAATCCGAAAAGTGCTACGCAATCACATTCAGGATAATGACGGAAGAAGTCTGTAATGGGCATGTGTTGAATAAGAAACGGAAAAGTTTCAAAAGGGCGTGGAAGCAGTTGAATGAAAATGACTGAGAAACAGAGAAGGGATCGTGCTCCAACACACAGAGAAAAGAATTGCCAGTGCACTCCCGTTATACCAAATTCCTCTGGAGAAGTTTTTGTTTGTTTGTTTATGTTTTTTATTCATCGAAAGGCCGTCACAAGCGAACAAAAATACTGCAGTATACCATTATTGTCTGATGAAAACACACAAATACTCCGCTTATCATCACATGGTGTTGTTTGATACTGATCACTGAAAAGCAATGTTCATTTGTAATTCCTTCCAAGATTTTTTTTTTTCATTTTACATTTAAGAGACAGAGAGATCGTCAATTTGTTTGTGCTTTTGTGCTTACTTTGAAAACACATGTTAAAAAAAGTAATGAATAAGAATAGGTTTAAGATTGCACTTTGATATGTTCGCTCTTCCAAAGATTCGTTACTCCAATGTCCAAAAGTTTGTTATTCCGAAAATGAAAAAAAAAAAAAAATGTTTGTAGTTAATTCAGGAGGTTTGTTATTGAAATTGTTCTTATTCCGAAAGTTTGTTAGTCCGAAAAAAAGATATCAAGGATCATTATTTTTATGTCCGTTCTTCTAAAAGTGGAATGGGCCTGATATTCATTTAGGTGAAAACGGTTATTATTTGAGGTTTTGACATTTGGAGGATTTTAGTTGTTAATTAGTTTCTCCACATTTGGATAAGCGAAAATGATTTTCCATGCTCCAATTAATAAACATTTCGATTAAAGGTCCTGTTTACCTTTGGGAGCAGTGATTTCAAAAATGTTCAAGATATCACATTTGGTGCATATGTGTAGGTCTGTTGTGTCACAAAACATCCTGCCATATAAAATTTTCGCAATAAAGCCTAAAATATAAGGAGATATCAGAGTTTTTCTCAATAAACCGTAACTGTATACGGTTTAGTCTGGAACCATTCTTATTATAACTATTGTTCACATTTTATGTATTTAACAACACTTAACATCGATTATACGGATTAAAATTTTTACAGTGGTTGTTTCTATCCCTGACTCGCATTTTACAACTATTTTAAAGCACTAATGCTGGGTTTTTGTTTCATCTGCAAATGGTAAATTATGCCTTTAACCTTCGGAGATTCCTATCATTTACCGAATAAAAAAGCTTCTACGAACTCTATCAATTTTCGTATATTGACAAACTGTATGAATAACGAGCCTCCGAAATGACGCGCTACAAAATGTTTGTTATAACAAACCATATTGTATAATATCGAAGTCACAAACATCCATCCAAGTTATATGGACTTATTGTGTCTTGTTATGACGAAACTTCGCAGTATGGAACCTAATATCATTTCTGACTGATATAATAACACAAATTCTCCTCGGTAACAGTGTGTAACACAAGGAGCAAACACAGAGGGATTTCTTCCTAACGTATTCGTTTGCCCTGCCCAGCTAAACTTCGTATTTCTATAACCGAGCACATTTCTGTTGTTTTTCTATGTTAATTCTTTGTCATGATTTTAGCTGTGATCATGTTCGTTATAAGCACATTTTGCATTGTAGACTTTATATAACAAGTTTAGGACCTGAATGTTTACTTCATGATAACGAAATTTCCATAAATACATTCGTTCTCAAGGATGGACTACGTAACTGAGATTACACGTACGTTTGTACGTTCATTTACGAGAGATGGAAAATTGTTTTCTTTGATTCCTCAGTATGAGAAGATAAACAAGCTTATATTATAATTGAGAATTGGTAATATCTATTCAGGATTTTGCAGAGGAGTTTGTTCTCGACATGAAATTGCTGTTTGTTGTGAGTAGAATGCGTTTCCAACTCAAGAGAGCTGCATTGTTCAATATCTTATTTGTTTCGAACGTCCGTGAGCTACATGCGAACCTCCGTGATGAAAACTATGTTATGTTTGTTGGGTTATAGAGACTGCCTAGATCAGATACATCTTAAAAAGGTATGTTATATTATTTGGGAGTGAGGATTAAAATATGGGATAGTGAAATAAGAGGTCAAAAATATTGAGTTTCTGTAAAATGCGCGTGAAGTGGAGAAAGTGTTTAGCGGAAGAGCAATATTTCAACAGAAATGACGAATTTAGTTAAATCATCAGTTGTCTACCATTACGTAGAGGTTAGGAGTACAAGCTTGATATTCTACAAGCCCGTACACACATGTCCCTTAAAATATTTCGTTAGGATTTTGAACTGAATCAGATCTTTGCAAGTTATGTTAAATGGTATTCAAATGTATGTGCAGTACTATTCCTCACGGACGTTCGCTGCTCTGGACATGGTAAACTTCAGCGGTGAATAAAAACTTGTTCCTCTGGGGAAATCCTTGTATAATTGGGTTCATATTAAAGCTTGAGTTATACTCTTTCAGGTAAGATGAATGTTTTGGAGAATTTCCTACTTTTTAAATTTTGCCTTGCTTTGGCTCAATTGTACATCGTTCAAAATTCTGACCCATATGTATGTATATATATATATATATATATATATATATATATATATATATGTATACATACATACATATATGTGACCGTGCACCTCAAAACGAACATAAAGTCGCACACACTGATTTTGTGTGAGGACTGAAAATAAGTGAAATGGGTCAACCTAGCCGAACTTGACTTTTTCATATTTTCTGAAAGAGCGGGTCTTCTTTTACAATATGCTGAAATTTGGTATCATAAAACGGGCAGGAAAGTGTGTTTTTTTAGCAGTTTATCTCGAAATTTTTTGGTAGAATAGTGTGATTAGGTGTGTCTTTAGAATCCCTTTTTCATTTCTGAAAAACCTTGCCACACTCTTCACTTTCAATTAATAACTTTCAAAAGGATAGTGCTACTGCTTTGAAAGTTGGCATTAATTATGGACAGATCGTGTTAATGAGGCATGCCTAATTTCAGCTTAATCTAATAATCCCTTCATTGTTGTTACTCTGGTGGTTTACTTCCTGTTTTTTGTCCTATTCATCGCACAGCCAGCACGGTATGCTAAAGATTAAGCGCTTGAATAGACACTGTACTTCAGAGCCTCTTTTCTCAGTTCACACTTTTCCTGAGTTTGTGCTTCCTTTCCAATATTTCGATAGTAGGTTAGGAGAGTTCATTTGATTTGAATTATACATCATTTTAAAGCTTAAAGTCTGCTCTTTCAGAATATGGTCTTAATTAAAAATTGATGTCTGGCGACTTTTTGTTTGTTTTGAGGTGCAGGGTCACATATGATATATATGTGTTATATTGCATTATATAACCGTGCAACCAACAAAAAAATCGCCAATCTTCATTTTTTTTTTCTTTTGGTTGGGACTCAAAAAAGATGAAACGGGTCAACCTATAGCCAATCTTTAGTTTTGATATTATCTGAAAGAGCAATTCTTATATAGGATTTAAAACAACACCTAAATTTGTGTTTACAGCTGTTTTTCAAGACCACCATTTTGTAGAATAGTACAATTAGGTGTGTCTTCTAGTCCCTTTATGTCTTTTTATGTCTTGAAACCCTTTACACACTCTTCACTGTCAACTTGAATAACTCTTTCAAAAATAATCCTACTGTTTTGAAAGTCTACATTAGTCATTGGTATAGAATGTGTTAATAAGGGATGATGAATTTAGCTTAATTCGACAATTCCTTCATTGTTGTTTCTATGGAGTTTCACATCCTGCTTTTTGCCCCGTGCATTGCACTGAGATTGGCTTGGCATGATTAAACGCTTGAATATACCATTTCAACTCCTCTTTTCTCATTAAATACTTTTCAGATTGTGTACCTTCTTTCCATTATTTTGGTTAAGACAGTCTATTTTTTTTTTTTTAGCAATACATCATTTTAAACTTAAGGGTTTTCTCTTTCAGAATATGCTTGTCTGGCGACTTTTTGGTTGGTTTTGTTTTGCATCTCTACTGTCTCCACTTGTGTAACTTCAACTTCTAGCCCATTACTGTCCCCCACTCTTCACTTTTTGCCCTCCTCACAACCCCCATATGTCGCTTCTGTCTTCATTTCTCCTCTTTCTAGGCTCTTCTACCAAACAACGATCCGGTTAAGGACTACATACATATGGTGTCACCGCAAATCTTTCTCCCTCATTTACTTCACCATGCAAACCTTCAAACAACACATAATTATGCATATATATGTATATATATATACTTTTACAAGACAGAAATGTGATCATGTATGATATCATATATAATACATATAAAGTATGTCATACGAACATATTTCTGCCTTGTAAAAATGAAGTTGGTCTTTGATATATGAAAACTGAGATGATCATGTTTCGGAGATTGAATGTATGTGTATTGAGTAAAGGTATACATGTTTTGTCTTTTTAGCAGCTTGTGAAATATTAAACACAGTTTATGTATATGTAGAATGTGAACACACATACAAACACACACTCACTCACACACACTCACACATACACACACACTTTTCTTGTACCTTAAGAGAAGAAAAAGACTTTCTCTTTATAGCCTCATAGGTCTAGTGCAACTTCAAAAACGGTTACTATGATAATGATCATTATATTGAAAGGCAGTAAGTTATTCACGAGCAACGCATTAATATCATTTAACAGCATAGTGCGCTTTTAGGCTGTTAATACTCATTTTTTATTCGAAATTCAAAATGTATCTACTGCTCCTGTTTATAATCACAACATCAGCATACGAAATTGATTTGGAGATGTTATTTTATGTAATCATACAACTATTTGCTTTGACACCAGTAACCCGTGCAAAGCAGTTGAAAGGGTTTGAAAAATGTTGAGAAACAAATTGCAATCCGTTAGCTTTAGCTGAAGAACCCATTGAAAAAGGAATTGTATTCCGTTACCTTTAGCTCAAGAACCCAAGACATGCAATATATTCAGTCTATACCAATCTGTCTAATTTCATACCACAATATACATATCTGACTTTTAATTGAAAATACCCAAATTCAAAAAAAGCTTTCCAGGGTTATGTAGGATCACTGATATGCGATATTTCATGGTTTGGACAATTATGAGCATTTCAAAAAGAAGTTCGAATTTTAGATTACTAACCAAAATGCATCATAATCATTATGTTCACGATCAATTTGGTTGTTCAGTTATGAGGTTTGAACATTTTCACCTCATCTAATTCAAAACTCGATTTTTTTTCATCTCTTCTATGTGAAAATACAGTGAATATCCTTTGTCTTTCTTGTAAAGCTTTCAGCCTTAGTCTGCTCGTCACGACAATAACATTTTGAAATAAAATCAAGTACATATATCGTCGCTGGGGCGATAAGACCTCGTATCTGCAAAATGTCAAATGTTCAGGAGAGCCAAAAAAAAACATGGCGGCCAAAGCACTGTGGCGAATGGGATAGCCTTTCCTTTGGCATGCCGTGGTGGCTTTATTTTTGGAGTAAGACAGTTTGAATTTGGACAGGACATCACTTAACCCATTATTTGACTCATTTTCACCAAAATTGCAGATACAAGGTCTTATCACCCCAGCGACGATATATCGATCAGTCATTTTGAGACAAAATCCCCATTAAAATATCTTCTCTGCAAACAAAGTATTGTCAGGTTTTGCATAATTACATCTGCTAATAGCCCTTCTCCAAGAAAGGTATCAATCAGTTGTATTGCGACGAATTTTCTGGGTGCGTTCGTAATCAGAGTTGTGGATGCATGTCATGGATGGCGACAGTTCAAATTGTGATTTCACGCACACGCATATCCCATACGATTTGTCGTAGAGGGAGAAAATTTATAACAAGAGAAGTATCGAGTTCACTTTATTCGTATTTTATCAAAAGAAGACATCACGTACTGATAAGGCGAGCGTCAATACAACATCACACATGTAACAGCGAGACATTCAAAGGCTAACACATCATGCGGTCTCGAACTACTCGCTCCTAGTCCAGTTTTGTAAAAACAGAGCGTAAAGGGAAAATTTCTCGTAATTGCCAAAACAGACGTTTATATACGATCTATACCTGGGATGTCGCGTGCCGTAAAGCTGGGCGATCCAGTTACCATGCAGAACATCCCAGGGAGGCACCTCCCTGGTCAGTTTCCCAAAGAAGGCAGAGGCGCAGGATGTATAACTGGGTCATGACCTAACTTTCTGAGATCAAGTCGGCCTGGTCTATATTCAAGCTTGGTCGAGAAAGGGCAATTTTGGAATCAAGGCGGACCGATCTAGTGAGTATGCGACAGGATCAGCTATTTGATGTCGGGCCGAACTAGTTCTATGGATGGAGAATCAGATCAGGGATGCATCAATAGATGAAACTGTAACAGTTCGAAACATGATGGTGTCAGCATTTAACAATCACAACGAAGAAGTCGAACGGGGTTCGTAAATATACATAATGAAATATTCTAGGTGAATAGTGGTACAAAAAATAATCGTATGCAGCATTATTCTTCTTTCAAAAACCGTCACAGTATAATTTAATTTTTCGTTGGCCGCTGTGTTGTAATTTTATTTTGGAGTTATTTTTCTTTTTCATATCTGTATGTTTTACAAGATTTCACTCACTTTTTCTAGTGCAGTACTTACAGTGCAGTAGCTGTACAACAAATCGAAGGAAACTCAAAGTTGTGAAGAAATAACTGTTATTACTTGAAGAGATATGCGCTGTATATACTTATAAGCCACCACCTATACACTTCTACGTCAGATTCCTTCAAAAGTTACACCTGTTATTTCTTGGTGGTGGTCTTTCAGGTAGCTGCTACCAAATAAATCTTTTCCGCGGCACTCCACAATTCTTTGTATTCACCAAAGCTTATGATGAGTAAGAATAACAATCTAATATTTCCAACGCGTTAGTGTCTTTTAAATTTGGTTTGTTTGAAAAACACGCCAATTATGGGACAGAAGTGTTTTTGCACCGATTCCCTTCCGATGAATGTTAAAGGACTATGCTTACAGACTTGAAAAATTGCATGGACAACATTGATATAAGATACAGCAACAATATGCAACACTGCATAACATACTTTTTCTCGAAGATAATCATGAGTACATCTACAGTAAACTGTAAAGAACTTTCCGGTGTTTTCTATACATAGTCACGTCGTACTCCAGACTAAATCTTGAAAAGTTATTACAGGCTCTCTAGAGATTTAGGTTATCGGGAATGCTCTCGTAGAATATCGATTTGATTTTACCATGGGAGATTTGTGTTCTACGAAGTTCTATTTCAGAAGACGTCTTACCTTCGTACAAAAAATCTCTGGGAGATCTTTTGTCCTTGTCAACGCTTTCACCAGCATACGTTTCAAGAATGAGATACCCATTTTCATCTACCCCTTGTTCTTCTCTTCCTTTGCTTAAGTAAATTGAAGTAGAGTAAGAAGGATCGTTCAAGTTTAAAGGAGGAGGGACTTGTTCATAATTTCTACCGATAGTCCGGTACTCAGGGTCATGTTGCTGTTCTCTGATGGCTACGGATTGGTCGAAAGTTGAAGGGATATCTTCATAAACGGGTGACTGGAAGTTCCCAGATCTTGTAGAGTCGTCTACAGGCCTGTAAGGAAGGGATAGTGCTCCGCAAGGTGAAGGTCCAATGGATAAAGCATCGTCCAGGACAAATTTCCCTGTTGAATCACAACGAGCTTGAGGTTTGATTGTAAGTACTCTGCTTGGACTTTCACTGGCTATGAGGTACCCGTTTTCATCAGTATCTTTTTCATATGATGCGAAAGTATCCGTATGTAATTGAATATCTTTTTTAATGATCTTCATTACAGTTCCTGACATGTCCATGTATTGCTCTGTCCTTACATTACCTCTAACGTTTTGATACTGGGCAAGGTAGTCACCGTCTTGGTCTATGACGTCATGGAAATGCCGGGAATTCGTGCCCGATGAATCTTCGATCATTTCCGCTTCAAAATTGGGATCCTGTCAAGCAATGTCGAGAGTTTAAAAATACATACATGTGTATTTTTTTTTTTTTGGGGGGGTGGGTTGTTTTGTTTTATGCTGATTAGATATGATACAATTTGACTTTATTCAATCTTTATGACTCTGTAATGGATGGCTTTCATGAGAAGATCATGAGACTTCCTTAATCTGTATCTGACTAACGAAGGCCTTCATTATTTCAATACCACCCCCCCCACAAAAAAACAGAAAAAATATTTGAAACTTTAACCATTTTAACCATTTAAAAGTCCCCTACAGTCCGCGATATGAAAGAATAGACAAACATATTTCAGAACTTACAAACTGAAAGTAGCAACCACCAATCTGGGCACCGTGAACGTTGTCAACCTTGACAAAATGTCAGTCTCTGACAATTTCAGTAAAATCCTTGGTTTTGATTGGCTGAGAAGCTCTGGTCACTGACTGTTGCTATGCTGATTTTTAGAGACTGACAACTTTCATAAAACGGTGCCCTGGAAGATAGTTATAAGTTATAGTTGACTCACCTCCGAAGAATTCTGGTAGATGTGATACACTCGCTTCTGACGAGAGGAGGCATCCCCATTTCTGTTGCCCGGATGTTCTGTTGAAGAATGATGCACTGCGCATGAGTCGGGAGTGACGTTGGGATTCGAGCTATTCGGATCTGATGGGCGCCTACGTTTGCTTTTGACGTGACAATGGAAAAAAATACATGAAATTAAATGATTTACTCAGTTTTCGATGAAACACTTGTAATAAAAACAAATCCTGACATATATGAGAACAGTTATACAGAATTATTAGTAATCAATTCGTTTTAATAACATACAATGTACTTGCATGTAAATGTAAATACTCTGTACGATTTACTTCACAAAAAAAGAATCTAAATGTCATTGGCAATTGTTTGTGTGTGTTTGTGTGTGTTTGTGTTATGAGGGGGATCTAACCTTTAGCTATAATATTTGCGCGTACGTGTGTATTATCATTTTTTTTATCAACATGCACGAGGCGCAGCCGAGTGCATGTTGCACCATTGTCAATACTCTCGAGTGCGCCGCACCTTCACCAACGCACTCTATCCTGTGCATCATTTGTATAATGTTTCCTCGTGCAATGTCTCTCTTGTCCGCACATACACATTCAAATAAAGACACATAGGAGAATTAAGTATGCAAGTCTACTTTTTCTGTGATGGTTGTAACAAACCATACAACGAATGAAGACCAGTATGATATATATACATGTATATACAGATGTATATAATACATTATATCTTTAACTGTTTTAATAGACATTAAAAATAAACTTATAAACTGATATGTGGTGAAAAATATACCTAGATATTTGAGTTCTTAGTTTGTCAATGTGTCATCCGGCAGGGGTAATTGGGGAGGGGGGGATTCCTCACTTGTGGAAGAAGGGGGTGGCCTGTACAAACATTCCCCTGAAATAATAAAAAAAAATGAGAAATGTGATTGTATTGATTTCGGTATGATGTATGACGTTCGCACGCCCTCCTAGTGAAAGCTAAACAGAGTTTATTTAGCAACTTTTTAAAGGATTTTTATACATAATTTGCTCAAGCACTCACTCACTCTCTCTCGCTCGAAAATAGTCATATTGGATGCTGTTCGTTATTCCGGAGGTTCGTTATTCCGAAGGTTCGTTAATGTGAAACGCATAAATTCCCTATACCTAGATGAAAATGGAAGATGATTTGTTAATCCGATCATTAGTTGTGGAGTTATTCCGGAGGTTCGTTATTTCGAAGCTTCCTTAATCCAACGTAGGGTACTCTATTCCGAAGGTAAACTAATCCAAAAATGAAACAAGGTTCGTTATTTCGAAGGTTCGTTGATTCGAAAATGAAATAGGATCCGTTATTCCGAAAGTTCGTTATTCGTAAGGTTCGTTAATCTTAAAATGAAATAAAGTGCATTGGTCCGAAAATGAAAGAAACTAATTGTAATGACAAAATACGTTGTCTTAGATTTTAAAAAATGGTAAGATATTATATAGGCAATGGGAAATCGATATTGTCTCTGGGGAGGACGATATACGTGCATATTTCCAGGTAAAGCACGTTGTTGCGACACGGATTGTCACTCATACACGGATTGTCGCCTCCTGCTCGGGGCGACAATCCGTGACGGGCGCTGACGGCACGGATTGTCGCCCCCGTCACGGATTGTCGCCTGGCGACAATCCGTGACGCTTGTGCAGTTCCCAGTTTTTGACCTCGAAGGCAACAATCCGTGTTGGCAAAAAATTTGTTGCGACACGGATTGTCGCCCAGTCACGGATTGTCGCCCCGGGCTCGGGGTGGTTCCTCCGGTGTTAAACTTTGGTGGGATGGGTATGGCTGGTAAGTTATGCGTATGTGTGTGTGTGTGTGTGTGTGTGTGTATCGTGACCTGCATGATATGTGATGTGTATGATTTGTTGTGTGTGTGTGTGTGTGTGTATGTGTGTGTGTTTGGAGTATAATAACACAATATTTAGAAACTATGCATGTGTGGTGGTTATATAGTGGTAGTGGTTTGTTTGTCTGTGTGTATACGTGTGCCTGTATGCTTACGTGTGTATGTGGAATATAGTGGCGCTACTGTGGCAATACAAACGCCTTCAGAGTGTACTATGAGCACGTGTTTAAAGAATTCACACCAGCGTTGATCTAAAAATAGTATGGGTGTGTCAACCAATATCAGCGGTGAGGTGGGCTAGGCGAGAGAGAGACCGAGAGAAAATACATGCGAGGGAGGTACCCTCCCCAAATGTTATTTGTCTTTGTTCATTTTTCACTGCAGTCATTTTCTTCCATCAGTCTTATAAACTAGAACGTCCATACCACTATTCTTTGTCCCAGAATAGGTTTGGCATGCTTTATGCATGAGCGAATAATTTCCACACGCCGTAAAATTGTCAACTGTTAGTTGATTTTAGCACAAACGAACTGCCATTGCACAACGCTAATACATACGTAATACAAACAAACACCAACAAACACTCGAACAAATCCTCATAATGCAAATAAACCAACTCAACACTTTTTTCCCTTGATATTTATTGATTTCATTCAAATCATTCATAAATCGACCCATTCTGGGTGTAACATGAACAAAAAAGTTACGGATGGCAATTCGAAACACAAGCAAATCCATTTGTCAATTTATACAACAAAATGATAATCTCACTTCAAGATAGATAACTCAATTATAGACCAACCCTACTAATAATTTCTCCACGAGAAAGTTTTGACATGTAGTGCCCTACCAAACCTATATTCCTTGAATATATTGGTTTGGATCATGTACCACCTTCTTACTTACAAGGGCATATACATAAAAAAAAACCACAAATACATTACACAAATCTAGAATGAAATCAGTCATAAAAAACCCGACCACCCCCTCCCCTCCCCAACCGAAACAAATCTAGGGCCTACATCTATCCTAAATATTAAATCCTACCAACATCTGTCATACCATTTATAACTATCCTTCTTCAAATCCAATCCCCAACCCACCAACCCCTGATTAAACAAAACCTAAATCATCCCAACCCACATTCACCAACCCAAATACATACATACACACACACACACACACACACACACACGAAGGTTCGTTATTCTGAATTTTCGTTTTTTCCGAGGCTTCATTTGTCCGAAACACACAATTCCCTATACCTAGAGGTTCGTTGATCCAAAAATGAAATTCGGAATAACGAACCTTCTGAATAATGAGCCTTCGGACGAATGAGCCTTCAGAAAAACAAACTTTTGCAATAACGAAATGTATAACCCCCTTCCCACATTATACCGACGCACACCCGAACCGATACCACATTCCTTCCTGATGAAACGATTTCCCAATGTTGATAAATAAGAAATAATGGACCGTATGCAGAAAAGCAGCATCCGCCCGCACGCAAGCTCCACTCCGAATTCATATACAAATCTGCCAAACAAACTCATCAAATTCAAAGCTGCTGATAAAATCAATATCAATCAATTTTCAATCATAGTTTATTTCCAATCAACGAAAATCGAAAACATAGTACAATGTATACATGTCATTAAATGATATTGTTCAAACGCTTGCAAAAGATTCATGTAATATACGTGACAAATTATAGAACAACATATATGTACAATAATAAAGAAGAACACTGTACAAATACTACGTGGGCGAGCGGAAAATAAATTCGATCATGGAAAATAGTGATCCACTAAAAAGCAAAGCTTGTCGGACGTGGATCGCCAGATAAATAATGAGTGAATGATATACTATTCTATAACAATATACATGTAGTTATTTTGAGATACACAGGTCGGGAAAAAAATATAGAATACCAATGCTATAGTGCCCGGACACTGTTCACTGAACCACGTGTACCGGGGAAAATATGACAAGGACAATACATTCGTACACACATTCAATTACCCACACGCATATACACTGTTGGACGCGAGACAGTACCGAGAGGAGAGAAGACGGTTACAATACAAGTCTACGAAGAACAATAGACAGGAAAGGAAAAGGAGAGAAGAAAGAAGAGACGTCTGCACACAGAACACGCCAAGTGCTGCGACATCAGGACAGGTGAAAGCTCAAGCATAAATTATAGCAATTTAAATTATCTAAGATTATAAGTAGAAAGTAAATGTTTTCTGAGTTTATATTTAAATGTGACAAATTTGGGGGAATCTTTTAAACTATTATCTAAATTATTCCAAAGTCTGGGTCCGGTATAAAGAAATGTATTTTGGGCATGTGCGGTTCTCATTAACGGAAGATGGAATTCGTCGGATCGTCAGGTGGGATAGTTATGAACATGACTGTTTCGATGAAATAAATCGTGGAATATTTTAGGTAAAAAGTTACTGTTGTAATTTAACATAAACTGACCAAGTTGAAACACATACAAATCATTTACTTTTAATATTTTATGGTCAGAAAACAAAGCATCTGTATGTTCTCGGGTATGTAAATTAAAAACAATTCTAAGCGCTTTCTTTTGCAATAAAAGAAGTTTATCAACGTTTATGCCAGCAACAGCTTACTAGGTATCCCTCCCCACGCGCAGCTGAAAAACACATACGCAAAAAAATGACATAATAAACACATTCTTCCATCACACACACACACACACACACGCACAAACGGACACTAAATTATCATGTGCACGCGCACATACACACTTCCTTGAAACCTCACCATGACTTTTTACATGGCATGTTTGCATGGATGTAGCCATGTTAGTTATGTGTTAGTATTTCAATGATTATGTCCAGAACGATATTACCCAGCAAAATGTGCTTCGAGGGCGGGCGACAATCCGTGCCGCCAACGCCCGTCACGGATTGTCGCCCCGAGCAGGAGGCGACAATCCGTGTAGGGGCGACAATCCGTGTCGCAACACACGTCGTGGTGCTTGAAAAAGTGACGTAGATCAAGCGTCTGGATTTCAATTGAATCTGAACATATTTACCCGAGCGATTGGATTTAGAGCGTAGGGGACTGTGTGATCTTTTTATAGCCTTTATATACCTTCAGCCTCCCTCACATTTTTAATGATAATAACAGTAACGACAATAAGACTTATACAGAAAAATTAATAATAATAAGTATGGCCAAGACTAAAATGTAGCATTGATGGTAGTGATGGCAATAATTATCAATAATATGGTAGCAATAATGATAAAGTACAGCAACTGTAATTATTGCTAGATTCATAGTGAAAAGTGTCGTTGCCGGTATCAGCATTTCATGATCATTAATCCCATAATGAATCGACTTGCGGCAGAGCCAGGATGAACTGGCAGTGGAAGGGAGAGGAGGCATGGGAAGAAACGTGATCTTAAGTAGGGGCGTTGCATCATTCTTTTCAAAGGGGTGTATAGCACGCTAACCATTGTATCTGTCCATAATTATCATAATTGACAAAGTTTGATTCTCAGGTTGATGTTCGTTACCTTTAAATATGGCCGTGTGAGTGAAAGACCATTCCATAAAGGAAGATGCACATTTATTTTAACCGTCATGCAAGCACATTACAGCTAAGGGTTCGAAACTAGGACGGCGTCCCAGCCTACTGCCAGGCATATGAAAATGATATCATTTCATACAGAAATTATTGTTTTTATCGTGAATATTGTACATTTGAACGTTCAATGGATGATAATGCGGGTATGGACAAATATCTGGAACTTCGTTATTGGTAGACAGGCTTCATAGTTATCACTAGACCACTAGGTTTGATTTTAGTGAACCATAATTGGAACTTTGTGTGCCTAATGATAATTGTGTCTTATGATTGATGACAGTGCGCTTGTTCTTCCAGTGGTTCTTTCTCACGCAGAATGAACTGGTTTGGGCGCGATATTCATGTCAGAGCATAGCCTACCACGTGAAGCTTACTACAGTGACTTCAACACAGCACGACCACCTGGACGCCCTCCCCTCTGGTGGAAGGACCGACTAATCATCCAGTGATATAGGATCAGCCCTGCCGACCCTTGAAAACCGGGTGAGAAACGTAAAGGGTAATTATTATATTGAGTTCTATAAGGTGGCCATTATGTCATGGGCGTAGGGCCTACATCATGACTTGTACAACAACGCAACATTCATGATGTAATCAATTATCAGTGTAGGTGCTTACTATGTTCGAAAACGTATCACAAGTTTGTGGCGATACAGAACATTTCACAGAGAGGAGATCGCTTAAATTAAAAAAGACTAGGAAAAGAATTAAAGAGCTTATAAGCTACCATGGGCGTAAATCCGGGGGGGGGGGGATGGGGGGGGGGATATATCCCCCCCTCCCTGAAATGGAGGAGGGGGGGATGGCCTGTACAATCATCCCCCCCCCCCCTGAATTTTGAGGGGAAAAATGGAGGAAGCAGAAATGTGATTGTATCAATTTTGGCATATTGCATGACGTTTGTACGCCGGCCTTCAGATGGGGAACAGAGCTGAACATTATTCTATCTTGTAGGAAAATGTATAATTTTCTCAAGCGCTCGCTCGCTTCGCTCGCTCGCGAAGAAAGTAACGTCGACATACACTGTAAGGTATGGCTCAGGCGTTGACAACGTCAAATAGTATAGGTCTACATGTAAACATGCTATGACGCGAGTAACTGGGGACCATCTGCAAAATATGTACGAAAACATACAAACAAACAATAACAACAACTTTATCGCCATAGAATCCCCTCCATTTCCTGAATCATTCCTGAGAAACGACAGTGACTGATGACTCAGTCAGGATACATCTATGGGCATACCAAGGGAAGATCAGGGACGTCGAATCTATGGGGGGGGGGGGGGCAAAGGGGCATTTGCCCCGCCCCAAAGGAAGTGTTTAGACAGACAAATCAGGCGCGGTGGAGCACCCCAATTATCTCGCAGAAATCCATCGGCAGCCGAGCCTCATTTGCATAAAGTAAACAACATGTACTCGCGTAGTTGAGAAAAAGTAAACAACTTCTCAAGCTAATAACAATTTAAGGAAACCTATTTTCGGATTAAAATTGAGTTAGTTTAAATTTGAAAACATGTCCGAATATGCACATATAACATATTAAAGGATTTGACAATGATAAAATGTGAAATTTTAGCGAAAACCTGGCGAGCAAAATTGCCAAAAATATGCCTCGAAAATCATCCTAAAATTCACGAAGTGTGATTGCGGAACCAAAGCGCCATTCGAACAAAGTACACCGAAATTTATTTATCTGCTTGCATTTTAAATGTCATCCTGTGATATTCCCGGCCATGGTTGTGTCGGAAAAAAAAACAGAAGGTGATGTCAAAAATAACACGAACGCAAAGCGTACAGGTCGGTCCCATGTATATATAATCGCGTGACTCTAGCGTTGCATGTCACAGCATGCACACACATCGTTTTGCTGCATGCAGCGTGCGCGGCAGCAGCTCAGCAGTTACACACGTGTGACACTCGGCAAAAATTGGCTGCGTCGTGACTGCGTCACATGCAAACCAACAAAGAGCACGAAATCCTGAATCTCACGTACTGTACCACGCATGCCCAAGTTAATACGGGAAAAGAAATGACGTCATTTTCAATTGTTTCGCTGACTACAATTTTCTATTCCAAACCCTGTAGAAACAAGTTGATTTCTCAAAAAGTACAGGTGGAACCAAGCGAAAACTTTCACCACATATGGATTGAGGCCTGATAAACTTATGTTGCCAATTTCGGACACATTGGAGCCCGGCCATAGTCCAGTCGGAAAAAAACAGAGAGCATGTTTTGCGAGAGGTGATTTTCAAAACGCTTTAATATCTCAAGTTCTAGTGCAGCAAATTTCATATTTTTTTTCAGCAAAAGGAAGGTTTTTAAAAACTCAGATAGTGTGGGAAGTTTGAGTTTACTAGCGGCACGCATAGCGGCACAAGGAGAAGGTAAAGATTTGCCTTTTTCATGCACACAGTTTCGGGCAGCCGTGGATGGCCGTTGGAAATTCAAATAGAACGGGGCGATAATGAGATGCAAATTGGGGTGCTCCACCGCGCCTGAAATCATTTATCCCCAAGCAATTCCCGAGATGAGGACAAATCTCGAACATTCTTAATGGAAAATTGTCCAAATATCGCCAGAACTATGCACCAGATCGTTGTATTGCAATCATGAACATGCAAAAGGTCCGCTATACAGGATAAGGGATAAACTTTGTACACTTTTGACATAGACGTATATTCCCTAATTTATCAAAGAGTGTGCAGCAGATCTTTCACTTAACAAAAGCAACCTAATGTATAGAGGCGTCGATGGGGGGGGGGGATGGTTCTCAAATAAAAGTGGGACAAACAAAAGCGAAAAATATAGCTACAAACGGCAGTTTTTGGAGTGTAAAATTTTAAAATTTTAAAGCTCGCTCGCTCCGCTCGCTCGCATTTAACCGCTATGCCATTCTCCTGATGTTGCTGCCAGCGATTGATAGCAGGTGCACCTGGTGCGCCCCCCTTAATTTCCAAAGCGAAAATATAGCTACAAACGACAGTACTGGAACTGGACTGGAAAATGTCAAAATTTTCAAGCTCACTCGCTTCGCTTGCTAGCATTCAATCAGTATGCCATTCTTCTGATGTTGCTGCCAGTAATTGCCGGCAGTTGCGCCCGGTGTGCCCCCTTAATTTCCACAGCGAAAAAATACAGCCACAAACGGCAGTCTTTGGACTGTAAAAATAATGTCAAAATTTTCAAGCTCGCTCGCTCCGCTCGCTCGCATCTAACCGCTATGCCATTCTCCTGATGTTGCTGCCAGTAATTGCCGGCAGTTGCACTCGGTGTGCCCCCTAAATTTCCAAAGCGAAAAAGTATAGCTACAAACGGCAGTTTTTTGACTGCAAAATGTCAAAATTTTCAAGCTCGCTCGCTCCGCTCGCTCGCATTTAATCGCTATGCCATTCTCCTGATGTTGCTGCCAGTGATTGTGAGCAGGTGCGCCCCCCTTAATTTCCAAAGCGAAACATATAGCTACAAACGGCAGTTTGGGGACTGTAAAATGTCAAATTTTTTAAGCTCGCTCGCTTCGCTCGCTCGCATTTAATTATTATTCCATTCTCCTGATGTTGCTGCCAGTAATTGCCAGCAGTTTTCGCCCGGTGCGCCCCCTTAATTTCCAAAGCGAAAAATATAGCTACAAACGGCAGTTTTTGGACTGTCAAATGTCAAAATTTTGAAGCTCGCTCGCTTCGCTCGCTCGCATTTAATCATTATGCCATTCTCCTGATGATGCTGCCAGTAATTGCCAACAGTTTTTGCCCGGTGCGCCCCCTTAATTTCCAAAGCGAAAAAATACAGCCATAAACGACAGTTTTTGGGACTGGAAAATGTCAAAAATTTGAAGCTCGCTCGCTTCGCTCGCTCGCATTTAATCATTATGCCATTCTCCTGATGTTGCTGCCAGTAATTGCCAGCAGTTTTCGCCCGGTGCGCCCCCCCCCCCCTTAATTTCCAAAGCGAAAAAATTCTAGTACAGCCACAAAGGACATGTGGGACTGTAAAGTATCAAATTTTCAAGCTCACTCGCTTCGCTCGCTCGATTTAATCGTTATGCCATTCTGATGTTGCTGCCCGATTGCCGGCAGTTGCGCCCGTTGTGCCCCCATAATTTCCAAAGCGAAAAAATACAACCACAAACGGCAGTCTTTGGACTGTAAAATGTCAAAATTTTCAAGCTTGCTCGCCCCGCTCGCTCGCATTTAACTGCTATGCCATTCTCCTGATGTTGCTGCCAGTAATTGCCAGCAGTTGCGCCTAATGCGGCCCCCCTTAATTTCCAAAGCGAAAAGGTATAGCTACAAACGGCAGTTTTTAGACTGTAAAATGTTAAAATTTTCATGCTCGCTCGCTCCGCTCGCTCGCATTTAATCGCTATGCCATTCTCCTGATGTTGCTGCCAGTGATTGACAGCAGTTGCGACTGGTGTGCCCCCCTTAATTTCCAAAGCGAAGAATATAGCTACAAACGGCAGTTTTGGGACTGAAAATGTCAAAATGTTCAACGCAAAGAGATTTCACCGTAGGAGGGGGAAACCCCCTACCATACCCTCCTCCCTCGCTTGATTCGTTCCCTCACATAACCACTCCTCCTAAGATCAAATCCTGTCTACGCCGATGATAGGCCCCATTATTTAGTAGGCCTTCACAGTGATGTCGCACAGCAAGGGCTGAAATACCACGATTTTGTCATTCAATAATATATTGTGAATATTTCATTTTCTTATTGTTTTTTTAAAGAAAAGAAAACAAAATTTTCACCACAAGTGAGCACCAGATCGCTGAATTTCAGGTCTGAAAATGCAAAATCTTCCTTGTGTGGGAGAGGGATACCCCCCCCCCCCCCCCCCATACACACCCTTCCCCCGTTCGGTCGTTCCGCTCCCTCTCACAGATATATATATTAAAAAAAAAAAAAATGTTTTCATACTTTTAAGGTCTGATTTTCCGCCGAAAGTCGTCTGACAAGCAAAAAAAAAAAGCAACAAGAACAAAAAGTCTTTATGTTGTTGCTGCCACTTTTCTCCCACTTTATATTTCATGCAAAAGAGTGGGGCATCCGATCCCTGTAAAGTGTGTGTGGGGGGGAGGGGGGCACAAAGCTTCTCCCCCTCCCCCCCCCCCCCCAAAAAAAAAAAGGCTGCGCCGGTCCGGTTATGGGCTTGTAATCGTGGTGATGGTGACCATCCCCCCCCCCCCCCCACTCCTCAGTATGGATTTACGCCGTTGTAAGCTACGGTCACAAAGGTTCGTACGAACGTCACCGTTCGTACGAATTCTGGAGTTCGTAGACATTCGTAGATGGGGCACAGATTCTTACGCCTTTTACGAATTTCGTATGAACGCTGTTTATTTCGCAAGAACGACTTAAGATCTTTTAGAGAAACAACATGATTTTGAGTTATACAATGGCAGTAGAATTCGTACGCTATTCTTAAGAATGCCTTGAACCAGTATTCTTTCGTCAGACTTACGGCCATCTTACGATTTCTCACGGCACTCTCGAGTCATTCGTAAGTAGATTTTACGAATGTTAGTGTATTTTCGTTGTTAAAAAGACGCTGCCGTATCCTGTCGAAAAATCTGTAACAGTTGAAAGTTTTATACTTCAAGATGGCAGTAGTGCCAGGAAGACTAAAACTGCAGCTGAATCTACAAGTAAAAGAGGAGAAGGTTGTTGCTCCAACTCTACCCCTCTCGCTCCTTCCTCCTCATCTCCCTCCTTTCTTTTCTTCCCCTTCCCCATTTTCCCTGTGATTGCCTTCCCTTTTGGTCCCATACACAGAGAAGCTTTCTGGTCGAACACGTAGAACAGAGTGAGGATTTGAACTGCGCGCGTTTGGCTTTGTACCCCCTAAAACTCAACAGTTGCCCAAATTGTGAACCTACGCCTTGCGAGTCCCTAACAAACGCCTTTCAAAACTCGACAGAAGAGTTCTTCGTAAGAAAGCCGTACGAATCTCCGTTCGTAAGGCATTCTTATTCGAAAGACGTAAGAGCGCTCAATGAACGACTTGAGGCGTTCTTACAATTACAATCATCGTAAGAATTTAAGGCTTCAAGAATTGTCTCTCGACCATACAAAATCTTGGGTAGTTCTTGCGATATTTCGTACGACGTTCGTACGGCCGCCTTACAAAGAGAGGATTTTAGAGGAAGTTAAAAGAAAATCCTGGACCAGACCACCGACCAGGCTACGAACTTACAATGATCTACGAACGGTTTACGAACTCTGGTTACCTACGGCCTTCTTAAGAATATCGTACGAAATTGTCTAAAAATCGTTCGTACGGCGTTCGTAGCAGTTCGTACAGGCATTTGTGACCGAGTCTTTACTGAGCGCGACCCTCCCCCAACACACACATGAGCCACACACATTTATACGAAAAGGAAACCAGACATTAGGCATGTTAGGAAAAAATGACTACTGCGTTCACTCACGTTTTATAAGAACGATTACACCGAGCCATCATGAACACACCGGCAAACAGGACGAGGATGATACACAGAAGGGTTCCCAGGAAGAATAATAAATGAATAACTTTTATTTGATGAACCTCGGGAACTGAAATAAGATATCAATAAAATATCCTTCATTATTCAATCATGGAAAATAGTTAATATGTATTTTCATGTTTATTATGCCTTCACATATTGAAAATTAAAGAAATAGTGAAGTGACTCATTAATCACTGGTGCATAAATTATGGCGTCAAGTTTATTTCTCGTAATCATCATTCAATTCGATAATCATATCACGTCTTATCATTTCAGTTTACATAAATCAATTAGGATTATAAAACAAAGACAGCAAAGAACCATGAAAAAAAAAAAGAAAATGTCATCATCGCGAAAGCTTGATCGAGTTTCTATCATTCTGTGTTATTTGTATCAAACAAATTTAATAACGAACTGCCAGCTGTCTGCTCTCAATAATGTTTGGCGATGTTTGACTAATTCAAAACTCTACCAGATGATTGGTAGCAAGTGTTGAAGAAAAAAAAGAGTTTTAAAAAAAATGGCTCTCACATTTCACTACTTTGTCACGAACAAAAATGGCATAGTGATATGCTGCGTAAAGGTAGAAAAGTTCATTTCCGAAATCATTTATTTGCAAATTTGAAGATGCAGTATTGTAGATGGATTATACGCATTAAGCCAAAACAAAAATAATCAGAATAACTGTTCCACAGCTTCTGTCAGAAAAATGCCTCATATGATATGTGCTCAATTACTTTATTTTGAGGTACAGTACAAAACATCAATTTTAATGCGGGCAGCCTCGAGTGCAACATGTATAGGCCTATTGACTTTATAGCATGCCTATAAAGAAAGTTGAAGCAAACGATTTTTTTTTTCGTGTTTTTTTTTTTAAGGGAAAGACCTAGTCAATTAGGATGAAAGTAAAACAATGAAATTTATGTAGCCATCACGAAATCACGGCACACAGAGATAGTGGACGAAAAAAAACGGAAAATGCTAATTTCATTCGGACACGAATCTCACCTAAAGAAGATGTGACGATAGTCTGCGCCAATGTCGTCAATTCCTGAGTAGTCTGAGGATGAGTGCCACCTAAAAACAGAACGAAAACAGCGGGTGAATTGTAAGTGAACACTTTCCCAAATATTTCCCTGTTCAGAGTCCCTCGATCGCTAGTCTCTCACCCCCCCCCTCCCTCGCCGACACACACACACACACACACACCACGATACGTCTCAAATTACAATAATAATGAGAGTGTATTAATTGTTATTCTCACCTAAATAGCTGTTTTGAAATTAGGCCCTGTCCAGTCTGCATGCTGATCAAAAGGACTGAGTTCATGGTAGATTTTTTTTAATGTTTCTTTTTAGGTTGATGACACAGGGAAGACATCACGTTCTTTCTCAATCCCCTCTAATGTTCACTTAATATATGTATATACAAGTGTATATAATATATATATATATATATATATATATATATATATATATATATATATTTCATTAACACGGGCAAAGGGAATGGGCAAGTATTGGGGGGGGGGATGAAACAGAGAAAATATACCAGGAAAAAAAAAACACCTACAATCACAAGCAACTTATACTCACTTGCAGTAATATTTTCTCTGTTTTTGGCAGTCGTGCTTATTATATGTATATCTTGCCTCTGCTTATCTGCAATGAAAAATAGAAATGTATATCAAAGAGTCTAATTCCACAGTCTGTTGTAATGTAATTTGTATTGTTACAAATCTAATACGTCCCTACCTTTTCCTCGGGCCGGCCATCTTTTCAAGCAATTTACAATGGCGGCCCTCTGCATTATTGCTTCTTATATGTAATAATTGTTATTGTAATCCCTGCTGCATTGACATGCATGCTGTAATATTATGTCATTAATTTCCTTTATATCGTTGTTTATGCAAGTCAAACGACTCTGTTTTAAATATACTTTGTATGTTTCCCATCTTCATGATTATGTAATTTATGTATATTGATTTGCAGAAAAATAAAGCATCTATCAAACAAAAAACAAACAAAAAGGGCAAGCACTTCGGATGGATTCGGAAAAATTCCTGGACGGTTTTACTAACGTCTTCAAATGGACCAATCTAACAGCAGCAGACGATGTGCCACAGCTAAAACACAAATCATAAGTGCATTCATTGCTACTAAAGAGGGCGTTGAATTACTTCAAATTACCTTACTTGTGGTAGTCTTCAAAAGAACCGAGGGCACAGAACGCTATCATACCAGTGTTACTTGAAAGGCATGTTTAAGATTTAGAATGCAAGGGCCATCGCATTTTCGATATTAAAAAGGCCGCCTAAAACACGGCCTCTAGGCGGCCTAGAGGCCGTGTCACACCTTTCCGGGCAAGCTACGCGAGTTTGTTGCGAGGAGGGACTTTCCAGCACACAGGAGAATTTTCCGCTGGCGGACAAGAATGCTTGCAAGTTTCGCACTTGTTTCTTACCTGCCAGACGCGTGCAACTTACCTTGTACTTGCGTGTATTCCGTGTGACCTGCGTGACAGCTTTGAAACCAATCCCTTTTCTATTTTCGACTTGCAGGTACTTGACGTACCTGCGATGGAGCTGCCAGCGAGGTGCTGCTGGTAAGGGTCTCCTAGTGTTCTGCGTGCACCTCTGCGAACGAACCCCCACGACTCACTCGGAACAAGTTTTGAGCATGTTCAAGGCCTTGTTATACCGTATCTGGGGAAGTTTTGTGGCTCGACTTGCGGAGAAACAAACTGCTACCTGGAGCTCTCTGCCGTTGGTCCGCACCTGATAATTACTAGCGCATATCGGAGATGCCACGTAAGTCCGATTTAACCGCAGCCAAGTTTTGAGCATGACCAATTTTTTTTTTTTTTTTTTTTTTCGCGCGAGTCGCGGGGATGCCTGGAGATGTCAACGCAGAACGTCAGTAGGAGGCCCTTAGCGGCAGCATCTCGCAGGCAACTCCCACGCGAGAATTCGCAGTCCCCGTATACAGCCAAGAAAATGACATTCTGTGGGACTTCTGCCATTCCTTCAGAGGAATTCCTTCACTGAGTTGTCAGCCCCCACGTGCCTGGCACACAGGTGCACATAGTGTACCAGCAAGTAGAATTTAAGTAGAACGCGTCCAGCAAGGAAGACACATGCACTGACTCGCCCAAATCCTTTTCCGGATTTGCTCTAATTATGAGGTCATACTATTTTGGAGGACAGGCATACCTTTAGTGGAATTTATCAATGGCAGGCAAGATGGAAAGGAAGAGTTCCAGACCGGGTAATAGGTCGACCATCCGGGTTGAGTTGCACACTGCAGTGTCGAGTTTCCTTCGATCACGAAACCTTCGCCACATGTGAGAGTTATTATGGACCCAAGGCCCGTCATGTTAGAGTTCCAGTAACCATTAGATACATGACCGGGATGATCACAAAACCCGGAGGGAACTGTCAATGAAGACACACAAGTGAATAATCATTATAATTAATGATATAAGAATATTTTTTTTTTGTATTTGTATAATTATGAAATAGGAATATTGATATGATATAGACTGCAATTTTAACTGGAAAATATTCAAAAACCATGATGAATAAAAGAATCTCGAGAAATATTGGGGTAGTTAACAGGATATAAGAAATTAATTGATTTGATAATTAATCAAATAACCAATGAAGGCTTTGATTTCGTTATATAACAGTTTAAAGGTACTGTTTACCATTGGGAGCAGTAATTTCAAAAATGAAATCTTTGAAGGCTTCCGTGCTGGTCGAACGTTGGGTGGTAGAAGACTTCACGGTGCACCACGCATTCTTTCTAGGGTAAATGTGTGGCCCTGAAAAGGGCCAACTCAATCCCGACGTTTCGGCAAGCATGTTCTCGCCGTTTTCAAAGGAATGATATCAAAAATGTTTAGATATCACTTGATTGATGCATACTCCTGTGTGTAGGTCATTTGTATCGCAAACATATTACTATATGCATCCATAAATGCAATAAAGCCTAAAATTTAAGGAGATGTCACATTTTTTTTTCTCGATAAAACATAATTAGATGTTTTAATTCACAATTTGTTCACAATTTGCATACTTAATAATACTTGACATTAATTATGATTCAAATGGTTACGTTGGTTTTTGCTATTCCGAACTCGTATTTTATGTATGTACATTAATTCCATGTATACCTCACACTACGTTTGGATCCTGCACGAAAAGTAGAAAAAAAACATGAACATTTTGAAAACTTCTTTCTTACAGAGCTATCACAAGCTTTAAGGCACACCTCATGTTTAAAAAGACAGAAAACAACAAGCAGACAGAGCAAGAGCCAAATCTATGAGGAAAAAGACTCATAACTAAGTAAATGCAAAACTTCTTTCAAATTGAATGCATTTATTTGGATCATGGCTGCCTTTTCACAAATTTGAATGACCGATGAAAAGAATTTGTATGCTAATTGCTAAAATGTGTTCTCCTATCGATTTGAATGAAGCAAATTAACAATATGTATTGATTGTTTCAGTAGTGAATTTGAATGACAGTATTTTGAATTCGATTGCTGATCGATTCAGTACTGCGGGCGTGGAAAAAGAAAATTATGAAATTGACCGGGAAACCTATATTATTCAAGACATACATACATATATACCCCTCTCGATTTCTTTCTTCTTCTTCTTCTTCTTTTTTGGGGGGAGGGGGCGGGGGAAGGGGGAAGGGGTCTTTACTGTCTATGATTTTCTTCTTTTAACATTAGGTGGTTTGGGGGCATCCAAAATACCACAATATTATCTTATACCTATAAACACATGAAAAAAGGAAATATTCCACTCAATTTCGACTTGCAATATTTCATCTCACCTCGGCATTTCAACTTGACTGCCCTGTTTTCGGAACAATCTGTTCTCGTCGTTGAACACTCCGTTATGCGTCTATATGAACCACCTGTCAAATATTGAGAAAACTCATTATGAACTCTGTAAAGGTTCGGTCATTTCACTCTGCAGGAAAAATATTCATGAAAATCTGTCATATTTTTTTGATTAAGACTATATAGAAGAACTAGTCTAGAAGTCGCTAACATATATTTTTTTTAAACCCACACCTCCCTTACGAACTGTCACACAAAAACTTTTGACTTTTAATAGATTTGCTTGCAGGTGAAGCTCGAAAAACAAGACTTCCCATCTACAGTGCACTTGTAAGATTCTTGGAATTGAAAGCTGAGAATTTCTGTGAAATAATCGGATACATTTTGGTGAAATCGACATGCTCAGGTTTTGTATCACCTTCAGGACACCGCAACCGTAGAGTTCTGGTCCGTGTTGCTGTGCTGCGCAATGTCCGAGGTGTGTACCCCTCTGTTGCTGGGAAGCCGAGCTCTTGACACACCACTTCAGCAGCTTTGGCGTTAAACTCATCATAGCACACATATCTGTCTGGCTCCAGGACCACTAAGCCTTCATAAGGAGAGGGTCCCTCTACCAGTTTTACAGAAGGTGCTTCGTATAGACAGATGGAAAGATTCATAGTTTTTCACTGTAAGGATGTAATACATCTACATCGAGTATACAATGAGCCAAACAACAGTGCTGGAATAGAAGATCTTCTTGAAATACATGTATGTCTACATAATATTATCTTCTAAAACTGTATAATATATTGATTCCACACAATAGGATGTGATGTAATTTAGCTATAGCTTTGCTTACCCATATATATATATATATATATATGTATATTACATTGTAAGAAATATAATTGACATTTTGCATTAAACGGACTCATTCACTGCAGGTAGTGCCGATTCAATTTGTTGTTGTTGTAGACTAGTATAAATGAATGAAGACCAAATAAAAGTAAAAAAAAATACAACGAAAGTTCCTTTGTCTTTTCCTCTGTTGTGCTTATATCTATCATGTTTAAGCTGTTTTAGAAGTGGTACATATTCCATGTCTATCAATCAAATAGGAGACCCAATGAAAACATCGTCTGCGTATGACCGTGTGTTTGGGTGTGTGTGTTTGTGTGTTTGTGTGTTTGTTTGTGTGTGTGGGTGTGTGTGTGTGTGTGTACAAGAAGAGAGGGAATTGGTGAAATACGCGGACAAGTACTCAATGAGGGAGTAGAAAAACATAGTTTCACGCTATAGTTATAGGCCCGACCTACAAACCGAAATACTCAAACTTAACTCACAACATAAGTCATCGGAAAACATTAGGCAATCCAAAATGTTGATATTGAATAAGGGTGGCAAACGACAGACGAAACAGAAAAAAATAAACTTGGTAGGGTAGTATGGTGACGTTAGTGAACCAGATTAGATTTTTGTGATATTAATGAAAAGAAATTTGACTTATGTATGAAATTATGTTGAAGAAAATGAAATCAATTAATTAATAAACAATGTTATTCTTAAGCGCGGATTCACGCAAAAGAATAACAACGTTGAACAATTCTTTAGTTTGTAGATAATTTTCTCTTTCTGTTTTGTTTAGTCTCATGTACAAAGAGATATTGCGGGGAATGTGGAATGTCGAATTTCGTATACATTTACAAGTTGGCACAACATTTAATTTTCATTTCCAATTCATTTGCTTCCTCTGTCTATTATATTTACTAAATACAACAAGGGATACGATTACATAGAATTTTGAAGTAATTTAATCATTCTTGAAAGCTACTTCGTTGATAGAATTGCCAATGTCGTTTTTAAAACATAGCCTACTCATCAATTATCAGTGAGTCAAATTTAACGCCACGGTCTCCTGTTTTGCCTGGTATACAAGTCAAAGAATGAAGATAATGTTTCCACTCCATGTTTGCTCAATACGAAATACAAACGTCACTATAATAGTACTTACCATCGAAACACTTCACGTTCAGGTTGAAGTTAATTTGGTATATATGCATTCCATATCCAAAACTCCATCCGGTGGGTCAATGATAAAAACTGGGAAGACTGGTGGTTATTCTGAATGAAAATCACGGACGATGTGGGTGCTTTTTCGTCTCGAAAGATAACTCCCAAGAACTTTTTGTTCCTAAACTCAATCTCACAGTGCATTCGTCGTCCACGAGGTGCCTGTATAATCCAGGTATCGTTGTCGACGCAATTTTCATCACATGATATCTCGCGCCGCAGTGGCTCGCCCGAACAATTCAGTGTCAAATCTGCATGATGTAAAATGCAGAAAAAAGAGGTTCATAGCCACCTCCCCATAAATCCATAAAATTGAATCCACTGAAAGACTGCAAGGCTTTATCTCAGATCCCGACTGGTGTAATATTTGAAAGATATTGACGAGTTTAAATAGCTCTAAGTTATTAAGATTTCCAAAGTGAAGAGATGCAAGGGTTGAGAAAAAATCTGTCACCGCTCATTGTTAGTATTAAAGTCATGTAGGTAAGAATAATATTTAGAAGCATTTGATCAAAAGCAGCTACCATCAGCCCACTTAATGAAAGTAGGCCTAAATAAACTGTTGAAATTGTTATTCACGAGAAATACATGAGACAGTATTAGAAGGAAGAAATATGAAAAGATACCCACAAGGTTTGTTTGGTTCCAAATCTGAGGAAATCAGAATCGGATTAGAAAAGATGAGAATAGCATACAGCAACGCCAGGTATGCCATTTTCCTCTGATCGAGAAAACCAATATTAGCAATCACTCATAAGCCGTGGAGCCGTTGACCGATTCTTGTTCGACGAAAAATATCACCTGCGGAGAAAAGACACAGATATACTTCAGTTTGTCCCAGTAAATTCGTATACGCTGTACTTGCGCAATGCGATTTTGTCATAAATGAAAGGAGCCCCAATGAGGATGGTATAGTAGTGCGCAACTCCACAGCCACTCCCTGCGTGGGCAAAAAAAAAAAAAAAAGATCATTAAACTATTTAAAAAAAACTGTCTACTGACGTATCAGCTCATTGCATTGTGTTGTTTCACCCATTGTAAGAGACTTTCAAGGAAGTGAAAAAATTCCATGTACACACACCACTCAACAATAATCAAGGCGAGGAATAACATTGCATAGTAATGTCTCACAATTAACATTTCCCAGGCTTTTACGAAAGCGATACAGCACAATGTACAGAATGCACAGCACCACTCAAGAATGTCATTTATTGGTCAACCATACGATTGTCGGATGTGTTTCAAAGAAGATAAAAGGCTCATTCTGTTTGTCATAGTTCGATCTGTGACTTGTTTATTACTTTCTATGGTCCGCGACCATCTTTGGTTGAGGTGTTGAATTTCATCTTGTTAGATATATTTCATAATGGTCGTGACATTTACCATAACCTTAACACTGAAAGATAAATATACTCCAGTATCTACAGAATTTCCCAGTCAATTTTAAACTTACTCCAATCAATTTAACGTTTCAATCAATTTCATCCGAAATTTCATTAAAACATATTTATTCAGGATTACTTCATCAGTGTGAGCTGATTTTCATCAAAGTCCTGTGATAAGATATAAAAATACAAGCAGAAATCCAGTCATTACAAACAATTTGTTATCGGCTGCAGTAATCAAAATAAATCAAGTAGATAGTCATAATCATTACTTCATTCATTCATTTCACTTTATTTCGTTTCCGACGAAAGTATACAATATTACATTTGCATATAAACAAAGTAAAGTACGATGTGACTTTTGCATATTCAAATGAGATTTTAATGCTCGTCATTTGTTTACAATGAGACAAAGTATACTTTAGATGAAAAAATGTATGGACAAACTGCAACTGAATCGTAACAAAGTAAAAAGTCGGAAATGGAGGGGACTGCTAAACACTCAAAGTTATTCAACGGAATAAAATTCATATCTTCACACTAATCACTCAACGAGAAGACTGCAGAGAAAGATAACGACAGAATCTCAACATAGCATCAGAAAACATATCATCATGAATGCCGACCTACATATTACACTTTTCAATAGGCAGTAATAACTATACGCAATTTAGCACACACAATCATGGACACACATATCCACATACTTTCTTACACATCACAATATACACGCGTATATTTGACAATGTATACTATTTCTAGAGAAACACTGTTTATCCAGCGAAAAACTATTAAAGTTTATCACGATAAACTTGGTTTTTCTCTTGATAAACCGTTTTTTTTTTCAGTTGATAAACAATGTTTATCGGCGGCTAACTCAGTTTATCGGAATTATTGGGCAAATGTCGCGCCATAGACGTGTAGAAACTGAAGGCTCTTACAAACAGAACTGCTTTGTGACGCACTTTGAATTCCCGAGCACTTACAGAAAATGACACCACATGATTCTTAGCAACCATTTTAGAATGAATTACACAGGCAAGATGTTATGCATTGTCGACAGCTATTGGGTGATAGGTATGTTTTTCCCCTGTACTTTCACATCCGCAATCGTGAATAGATTAATTGCAATTAGTACAAGTATACAGTATGTGCTTATACCCTAAAATGATTGCCCTTCCTCTACAAAGTCTCTATCAAATTCCCAGATTTGTTTCATTGATATCATCCCGTTCTGTTGGTTTAAGTCTAAAAGACATGGCAGGAATTATCATTACATATTACTGTTCTGTGCAAAATATTTTCAATTGATCTGGCACTGTGATGGTAGCTCTGATTATGTGAGTTTGAAGTAGGCCTACTGAGTATATGATACTATTTGTCATTCCTTTAATAGTACCTATGACGTCTGTAGAGAAAACCATGAATAAACTGCTGTCATACCTGGGATGATGCTGTGACATTTAGGTTTCCCTGCCTATTGGACCCCATAGCCTTGTCAACCGTCTGACGGGATCTTGGATCAGTGCGATGGAGAGGGAAGTTTTGAAGGGCTGTTTTATGTCCTCTGTCCTCCAATCCGGAAATATTCGCATTTTCTGGAAATTGGTTTTTGATTTTTAACTTAATCCGAACTGTTTACGTGTTCATGATATTATTGTACACCACTAAAAGCAGTTCCATACTTAAGTATTTGGAGAAATACTACCTGAAATCCACAATTATTCCAAACTTTCAAGAAAGAAAAATGCATTATTGTTACTTGTTCTCGTATATACTAACAAAAAATTGACAAGAGCTTGTTTTCATTATATATATAAATACATATATATATATATATATATATATATATGTACATACACACACACACACACACACACATATATATATATATATATATATATATATATATATATATATATATATATGTATATGCATAGAATGAGTACGTACATCCTACTAGGGTTTTTATCATTTCCTAATTAGATTTTTACTTGTTTAATATGCTGCACCTTACGGTGTCAAAGTGTGGTTCGGGATAAATTGTAAAAAGTAATACGCTGTACGTTTGTGTTAGTCCCTCTTCTCCCGTCCATCATAAGGGTTACCATATTAACACATCAATCAGACACTTGGAACAAATGAAATCAGAAATCAGCATTCGGTATTTTTTTAATAGAGCAAAGAGGATAATACTTTGGTTTGCATTTACACATTTCATCTAGTAGTCATTATTCAAGCGCGTCCAATGAACATATTTATGTTTCGATGTTACTACAGCGGAGTGTTATTTGCTGTCATTGTCAATACGCGCTTGTAGAATAATTGGTTTTCAAAGGTCCTTCGTTCTTTTCACAACGACAACTCTTGAAATGAAAAAATGAATTAAAATTGGTAGATATCGTCTTAATGTTTCCTTTCTAATTATTAAAGTAAGCGTTAGTCTAAACTTGAAACAAGCAGTCATCACATAGCGAAATTATATAGGTTACATCACGGGTAGTTTAATGCTTACACTACATGATTATGACATATTCATTATGATTTGTTTATCTTTCCACACAGGCAATCCAAAATACTTTATATAGTTTTATTAGTGACTTCTTTTACTATACCCAAGACACAATGACAGATTATAACCTGCATAAATCGTCGGTGTTACCACGAACCGACGCTATTTCGTTTTTGAGCGAAAATGCAATTGAGAAAATCGCGTTTAAAGATCTCACAAGTTTTAGACAACGTTTTCAATGACTTTTCCTGTCTTGTGTGTGAAAATTTTGACAGGGTGATGAGAGTGGAAGTTGTTCTTCCTATCCATAGTGTAATTTTAGTGTGAATTCAAAAGAATTACGATATTTCTGTCTTCAAACTCACTGCGTCGGTTCGTAAATCCATCGTTTCTTGCGCGCACCATAGGTTATGTACTTAAGCGCGGGTCCCACGAACCGACGTAAGTTGTATTACGCCGGTTCGTGGGACCCGCGCTGTAGGGCCTGCACAATAGGTAACGTGCAATACGCGTGTATTTACGAACCGTCGCTATTTCATTTTCGTATGTGTTTACATACAAATACTATTAGGGCTATACCTGCTTATCAACAATAACCTTATTAATTGAAATCAATTGTCATGTAATGATTATTGTGATGATTGTAATACATTAGGTGATAATTAAGATGATAATATAAGTCAGTTTCTCTTAATTGTTCTAAAAAGCGTGTTGTCCTTGTTTTCATCTTCATTTAGCATTGTTATTAGAGCTGTCGTTGATCGCTCCAAAGATTTCTTTGCCCTCCCCCCTCCTTTTTTGTGTGGATGTATTATTCAACACTTTTGCATGTGGACATTTATCACTTGGTAATTAATATGTACTCGGTATACTGTGCTTCATATTTTTTTTACTTTTTACTGTTTTTTTTTTTACTTTTTTAACTTACTTTCTTTATTTTTCACATAATTTTTAATTCAAATTCAGTTCACTTCTTTCATAATAATTATGAATGTTTGTTCTAAGATGAAGGATACCGCTAAATATAGGGAAAAAGATGTGCCAGTCAGTAATGATTACTTGCATTTACTCATCTTTCATACTCATGCACTCTGTTATTTCTTTCTCTGAAATAATCTATTAATTTCTTTATTTCTTATTATTCCACATTTGTGACTTTTACTTTGTCACAATTTTTATCGGTGTCATTATTGTCATTTGGCATGCATGCGAATTCACTCATAATTCCTCATTTTCCATCTTTCTCTTTCCTGCTCAACAGATTCTTTGATAGCTGCACTTGATCATATAAAAACATAAAACTCATCCTGCATGCACTCTTCGAAACTGATAAACTCCTAAAAATACATAAATATCAAAATTATCAGAATTTCAAGCTTCATTTTAAATATATAACAATGGTCATGTTTTATTATGCCTTTTGCAGCAATACATGTGTATATTGAAGAGGTACATTATGTAATCGAAGAAACATAGGTTCTCAATAAAGTATCAAATTTGAATTATTCAGAGATGAGTAATGACAATGGGAAGGATAACAATTGTGGAAGAGCTCCATAAATCAATAAATATCTAATGGCAAATGGAGATGGAATCAATATTAAAGAATATGCGTAATTCAAGTTCATTATTACATCAGTTCTTGTGTGTTCACAAAAAGAGAAACACAGGTCGAACATGCGCACCAAATCTTACAATGTACATTTACATCTATAGAGTCCGGACGGAACATATACAAAAGAAAGAATAACATTCTCAAATTAATATATCAAGCATAATTATGTATATGAACATAAAAAGATGTTGCTGCATATGCATGAAGCTTGAGAGTGCTGCAACACACATTATGCTCAGATGGAAACTTGATGTATATCATGCAAAAGAGAAGAGGTACTGCATGTACATGTAGTTACACTATTCACAGGACAGTAGAGAAAAAGCAAGAGAGAGAGAGAAGGAAATGGGTGTCTAAAATAGGTCGATGTAAGGAGTGCCAAGCCAATTAAGTCTCTAATAGAAGTCATACATATATGAAAAGGAAACAAATTAATCACAACATAAATGATCGTGCTCATATTAACCAATAATTAGCATCTAAAAATGTGTGTAGAAAGCCCATAATATCAGCCTTTCGCCCCGTAGGCTTGTTACATATGAGAAAAGAGAAATTTTGGCCGACCCCCCCCCCTCCGAATCCTTAATCCACCAGTACTATAAACACATGTGCTAGCAAATTCACAAGAGGGGTGGGGAAATTCGGCCAAAATTGTGTGTGGTTAAGATAATTAAAAAGAAAGGTCATCAGCAAAACTACGGGGTGGATGCAGACGAATTTTCATGTGATGACTAAAAAAAAAATGCAGCCAAAGGGGGGGGGGGGAAGGACGATGGAGAGGGGCCAAGGCTAATTTGACTCCCCTCCCCCCCCCCCAAAAAAAAAAAAAAAAAACACGCCACTGTTCTACAGCACCTTTAAAGGACTCTTAATTTTCTTTTGTAAAAAACAAACCTCTCGAAGTAAAGAATTCCATATTGTAGGCGAAATGTAGACCGATACAGTGTACATCCCAAGCTATTAAAGAAAAAAAAAACAGATTATGAATATTATTTAAAGTAAGAATTTCAGTGCGTTTAATCATCTTTAGTCGAGTTGCAAATGACATGTGCATATTTAATAAGAGCAGTTAACTTCGAAGCGCCCCCAAGCCCTTCTATATTTAATCATTCATGTCTATGGTGCTGGTCTAGTAATCCGGAGGTCGTGGGTTCGAATCCCGCTTGGGCTGCCAGTGATTTTTTTTTTTTTTTCACAGCAGCCCACAAACTGCACACTGCAGTTGCATGTGTTACTACGGATGGAGACAAATGAATAATCTATTATTTTAATATACAATGTTTGACATCCTTTTTGTAATCACTTTCTTTAATTGTACATTTAGAGACATAATGAATTATTATTAAAAGAAATCATATTTCTGTATTTTGTTGTGAGTTTGCATGGGAGCATACACGTATCATAATTTACAATTTTAGTTAAATAAAGAACATCTCATAACAGAACTGTCTAGTGATGGTTGAATGATTATGTCAATTTGTTATAAGTCCTATCAGTTATATGGAGTGCATTTCCCATGTTTATAAGAATCATACGTAACACATTCAAAGTGGGTTGAAGACAACAAAATAATAAATAAAAGAATAAAGGAGAATAGAATGAATTACAGTTTGAGGTGAGTTTGGCATGTCATTAACTGGATTAATATTATCATCTAGCAGAGATGCATATTGATTATTTGTTGCATTAATTTCATAAAAATACATACATGTATAACATGTCTCAATCAACATTCAGAATGTTTGGAAAATGTAGATGAACATGTATCATGAACATGGTTGAAGATGAAGCTGGAACTTTTTGTTAATGGGTCTAAGCTACCATTTGTGACTCTCATAAATCTGTTTTCTGTGAAAATTCGTACAGCGAGCTAAAAGTTTCTGATATACACATTTTGACAGTGTGACACATTTGGTTATGCCCCCGACAATTTAGATTGACTCTCGCAATTATCACCATTTACGAAAAATAAATCAGTGAAGGGCATGTTAATCCTCAGTTGATAATTATTACAACTATGCAATGATTATTCAACCATCTAACTTCATCTGATTACAGCATCATCTGAATATTGCCAATGTGCACTTAGAAATTTATCAAGATGTATCACAAGGTTATGATTACCACACAAAACCTTCAAGATTTATTATCATGAAATACATACCAATGAACACTTAAAGAAAATCTAACATTCCACATCCACATGAAGCTTGCCTTGATATAAATGTCTCTCAGTAGTGTTATTAAAGTGTAGCAAAATTGTAATTACGACATCACAGAATGGAATGCATGTTTTCACCTTCAATCTTAGAATCTTCTTTCATGTTTCCACTTTACAATCACATTTTAATGTAGATATACCGTCCTTATGTTGTCGCCCTTTATCCCAAGTTCTCCCTTCTATCCTATCTGTAGATTGTCTTCTTTCCTAAGCCATTGTATTCACATTCCTTGATGATAAGCACGATGCTGTACTTTTTTTCTTCTCTGAAACAGTCCAGCTCTTCGCTACTGCATGGCATCAGTCATGTGAAAGAAAAAACAGAAATTAAGAACTTTCGATTAAAATCAAACATCATGATACAAGATGCAACTTTCATTTTGAGAAAAAGAAATCAGCCAACTAAGCTGTAGTTGAAATCATTTTGCTCTATTTATACTAAACATAAAACAAAATGGTATACAGGATCAAAGAATGTCAAAAAATACTGCTGTTCGTCTTTGATGCATATTCAAATGGTCTCGCCTTTTACATATTTTAATGATGCAAGATCTTATGTCTAGCACTTAGTAAGTCTCATGTAGAAATTAAATTATCATTCACATGAATAAATCTACATGTCCTTGTAAATAAGGCATTGCTTTGAAAAAGCTGAATATTACTAACTGCATTTGGGAAACGGTCTACGACAATCAAACTTCTTTATTATCAGAGACTTTAACATCTTGATTAGACCTAGACTCTAATTACCATTGTATTCACATCCGTTGATGATGTACACGACCCTGTACTTTTTCTTTTCTCTTCTGGGATAGTCCAGTTCTTCGCTACTACATGGCACCAGTCATCTGAAAGAAAAGAAAGAAATTAAGAACTTTTGATTAAAATCAAACATCATGGTACAAGATACAACTTTAATTTTGAGAAGAAAAAAAAATCAGCCAACAAAACTGAAGTTGAAATTATTTTGCTCTATTTATATTAAACATAAAACAAAATGGTAGGCCTATGCAGGATCAAAGAATGTCAAAATATACTGCTGTTTGTCTTTGATCCATATTCAAATTGTCTCGTCATTTACACATTTTAATGATGCAAGATCTTATGTCTAGCACTTAGTAAGTCTCATGTAGAAATTGAATTATCATTCACATGAATATAAATCTACATGTACTTGTAAACAAGGCATTGCATTGAAGTAGCTGAATATTACTACCTGCATTTGGGAAACAGTCTACGACAATCAAACCTGTTTCTTATCAGAGACTGTATCATCTTAATTAGACCTAGACTCTACATTATCATTCAGCTTTTAAAGGTATTAACCATTCACCTATAAAACAGTGGCATTGTCATGTGCATCATATTTCTTTGATACTGCACATATTTTCATGAAGTCTGTGCAAGAATGCAAATGAAACACGTCTGCTGTTTGGTATTTATCAAAAAAAAAAATCACTAACCCGGAAGTCCTTGGCCTTACAGTGCCGACCGCGGGAAACGTCACGAAAACCCCTAGGGCAAATGCGGGAAGCCCTTTCGTCCGGGCGTACTAGGTAATACGCGGGCGTTTGGACGCGTACAGACGAGGGAAGTCGCCCGCACTTTCACGCTCGTCTAAACACCCGCATTTGCCCGAGCGCTCCAGCGCGGAATTAATGATATGAAAATCAAACTCTCCCGTCAACCATCGGCTACACGAAGGAAATTAGCTGAAATCGATCCGCGAAAATCTTTTGAAAAGTATCAGTAATTTGCCGGATGTTTGCTTTTACGTTCGAAAGTAAAATAATAACCATAACATTCAGCTCCCGAATATGCTAAAGCAAATGTCGAATGATCCCTTTGACGTTTGGAAATGAATAACAATAATACTCCGTACGATGATTAAATAAATGTCGGATGTTTGCTTTTACTTTCGGAAGTAAATAGCAATAACATTCATCTCCGGAAGATGCTAAAATAAATGTCGGATCTTTGCTTTGACGTTCGGAAATGAATAACAATAATATTCAACTCTGTACGATGATAAAAATAAATGCCGGATGTTTGCTTTTACGTTCAAAAGTAAATAACAATAACATTCAGCTCCGGAAGATGCTAAAATAAATGTCGAATGATCCCTGTGATGTTCGGAAATTAATAACACTAATATTCAACTCCGTATGATGATTAAACAGATGTCGGGTGTTTGCTTTTACTTTCGAAAGTAAATAGCAATAACATTTGGCTCCGGAAGATGCCCAGAAAATGGCAGATGATTGCTTTTTACGTTTGGAGGTGAATAGCAGTAACAATCTGCTCCATATAATAAAATAAATGTCGGATATTTGCTATTACATTTCGAAATGAAGAACAGTAACATTCAGCTGCGTTTGATGGTAAAGTAAATGTCTGATGTCTGCCTTGACGTTCAAAATGAAAACACAGTAACATTCCCCTCCGTACGATGCTAAAATGATTGTCGGATGTTTGCTTTTAAATTTGGAAATGAATAACGGTAATGTTCTGCTCCGAACGATGCTAAAGTAAATAACAGATTGTTGCTTTTACATTTGGAAATGATTAACGGTATCAATCGGCTCAGTTAGATGCTAAAATAAATAGCGGATGTTTGCTTTCACGTTTGGAAATGAAAAAGGATAACATTCAGCTCCGTAAGATGCTAAAATGAATGTCGGTTGTTTGCTTTAACATTTGAAAATGATTAACGGTAACATTCGGCTCCGTAAGGTGTCAAAATACTAGTAAATGTTGGATGATTGCTTTTGCGATCAGAAATGAATAACGGTAACTTTAGCCTCTTTACAATGCTAAAACAAATGTCGGATAAATCAGATAATTTTGCTTAACATTCGACGTCGTGCGATACCAAGTTGATTGCATAAACCTTCGACACTTCGTTGCTGCTCAATTTTATTTGATCTCGACATTATGGACGCTATACCTATTTGATTTAATTGTCCTTATTTTATCAACCTTCGACATCAGCCGCTACTTTATAGTTTTCTCGATCACTAACGTCGGACGGTATGACCTAATCAACTTTGGACATTGGTCGCTATTTAATAATTTCATCAACCTTACACATCGGTAGCTATTATTCCGATGTTCGTTATTCCGAAGGCTCTCTAGTCCGAAGATTCGTTATTCAGAAGGTATATTGTTCCGTTAATTTCATTTTCGGATTCATGAATCTTCAGAATAACGAACCTTCGGAATAACGCCACAAACGTTCGAATTAACGAACCTGTAGGTTTAGGGAATTTGTGTGTTTCGAATTTGACGACCCTTCGGAATTACGAACCTTCGGAATATTACGAACAGCACCCATCCGATTATCAACCTTCGACATCGATCGCTGCTTACTGATTTTATCAACCTTCGACGTCAACCGTAAATAACGTATTTGATTGACACTTTCGACGTCGATCGCTGCACATTAGATTGGCAAACCGTCGAAGTGTCGATCGCTGCCTATTTATTTACTGGTTCCCCAATTTCTGACTTAGTTACTGATTTAATCTACCTTCAACATCGGTCGGTCATTATATTGTAAGTGGCCACTTATTGTCTGGAGCTTGATATTTCCCAATGGCGTCCACGTCTACACACACACACATAAAAAGAAAGAAAAAGATCTGAGTCTTAAAGGTCTAACGAGGCGTGAAAGTCCTTTTGTGATGCTTTTAATTGTGTCATTCACAATAGTGTCACGGTCCCTAAGATGGATGAAAGAGGCGCAGATCTTAAGAAGCCACTTGAGTTGAAGTTTAACACCGTCTGTCTATTCTTAAAGTACACGATTTGTAGGGGAAAAAGAAAAAGACAAAGAGAGGGAGAAAACAAAGAAAACGTAGGAGAGAGAGAAGAATATGGCGAAACCACCAGAGTGGCACTATTGTAATCAACAAAGCTGCGTTTAACTTCACTCGAGTCCCCGAGAAGTGGTACTACACGTGCATGCATAATGTTTATCTTGGATACATGTACTGTAGGTACCCTTCTCTCCTTTCATGATAAATTGTTTATACGTATCACATAACTATGTCAATGCATGTTTACGTCGCAATTTGTCCAATCGGGGTTTTCCCTCTTTAAGGAGTGCTTGCTTTCCAAGAAAAAAAAAAAAGAAGGATGAAATTAATGATTATGAGCAAAACCGAATGCATTTAAGCAGCGGAATCGCGCTACATCGATAGCACTCCAAAATCTTCGAGTGATCCCGGAGGTCACTCCGAGTGAAAATGAACATTTTCACTCAAAATCCACTCCAATTTCACTCTAAATTGACTCCGTTTTAAATGTATCCACCCCTTCAAGTGTGAATGTTTTCATTTTTTTTTGGAGAGAGAGAGAGAGAGAGAGAGAGAGAGAGAGAGAGTAGGCCTACTGTGCATTGGAATACGAATCTCTGTTGTGCAGCGATATTATGATCGATATAAAAACGATCAGTTCGATGAGCAAAGCACGTGCTTGCCCTGCCAGCAGTGAGTGCGCCATGTGGTTCCAACATACTAGTACTCATCTTGTGTGCCCAGCGTGTTTTTATCACAGAACTTTTGTGTGTAGAGTTCTGTCGTTTTTACGTTATGGTCAATTCATGACGTGTGAGTGCTTCGACTTGACGCCTGTGAGATTGACAGGTGCCGTTTACGAGAATAAAAACTGTCAGTAGTGACTATCAATCCCAAAATCAGTTGCTATATAATAATCAGACTAATTACTTAAATGTAGAGTTACATGTAGTTACATGTATTTCGAATGACAATGCGCACATCCCCTTTATCATCACACTTTTGATACGGCGGACAGAAGGCCGTTAAATTTCATTGCTCTCAATGATTCGATACAATCATAGCTTTTAAAAGGTCAAATTAAACAAATTGGATATGAAATCACGGTTACAGCTCGTTATTCCGAAGGTTCGTTAGTAAGGTTCTTTAGTCCGAAGGTTTGTTAATCCGAAAATGAAATAAGGTTCGTTATTCCGAAGGTTCGTTAATCCGAAAATGAAACAAAGTTCGACTTACTTCGAAGGTTCGTTACGGACCCTATATCATTTCGGATCCTATATCATTTCGGATCAACGAACCTTCCAGATAACGAACCCTATTTCATTTTCGGATTAACGAACCTTCGGAATGACGAACCCTATGTCATTTTTGGATTAACGAACCTTCGAAATAACGCCGCAAATGTTCGAATTAACGAACCTTTTTTTCGTTTTCGGATTACTACGAACCTCTATGGTTTAGGGAATTTATGTGTTTCGGACAAACGAACCTTCGGAATAACGAACCTTCGGAATAACGAACAGCACCCGAAATCACAACGTCTTTATCTTGTTAAGATATAAGACAAAAAAAGGTCCCTCAGTTCATGAACTTGCGATGTTTCTTTATTGCGTGTGTTTCTAGCTTGTATTTGGCACTCACGGAATGAATGCGCGTACAGTATATGGTAGGCTATACATACTCGTGCCCTTGTTGTCGCTGAACATTTCCCCTTCACAGTGATTGTGTGGCATGATCGTTGAGTATGTTCAGATGGTGTTAGTGCGTTGATTAAAATGTTACCACAATAGATGCACGTGTGCTATAACAACGATCTGAGGTCTTTGCTACGCGCTGCTTTCTTGTTTACAAACATTGAATCTTGGTGAACTTAATTCACTATCGTCCCCATGCTAACATGCAAAAGAAGAAAACGCTTTTGTTCTTGTTTATGTGTACCATGCAGTGAACAGAAGGTAGACCTGTAAACTGTGCCGCTAGGCCCTAGCTGTAGTTTGCACTTTGACGGATTGTCACTGCTCGTCTACTATTCGAAGCGAAATGAAAATCAAACTAATGATCTCGTGCTGTATACTTTCTCGTACTGTGTACTATATACCATATTTAAAATGCAATTTGTGGTAGTACTTGTCAACGCTGTGTTTTTGGCTCAAACTTTTCTCTCTCAAACTTACTTGGTTACGCAGGGGCGGATCCAGGGAGGACCGCAACCGGCGCCCGCCCCCCCCCCTTTATTTATTTATTTTTTTGTTGTTGAAACAAAAGAAATGTAAAAAAAAAAAAAAAAAATGGGGGAGGGGTGCGTGCGCCCCCCTTTAATTTTGTAAACGCGCCCCCACTTTACGGAATTCCTGGATCCGCCCCTGTTACGGGATAATACCTATCAGAATCTTCATGTAGTATTTCTTGTGATTTTGGTGCAAGCTGCATGGCAGTATTGATTTTGAGACACTTCTATGGTCCGTCAGCACCTGATTCTCTTTATGTGACGATGTGCACGTGAAAAGCATTCAAACTTTCCCATGTGTTTGCTCTTGCATTAAAGGCGTATTAATTCACCACGTACATGAAACAAAACCCCCATAGTTCTGAAATGTGAGTTATAGGGATAGAAACAACCGCTGGAAAAAAAAAATTGAATCCGTATGATCGAAAATACAGTACACTAAGTGATGTGAATGGTTACAGTTCGCTATTCCGAAGGTTCGTTAATCCGAAAATATGAGGTTTGTAACTTGTTATTCCAAAGGTTCATTTATCAAAAAATGAAATAAGGTTCGTTATGCCGAAGGTTCGTTAATCCGAAAATGAAACAAAGGTCCTAATTCCGAAGGTTCTTTACAATCTATAAGAGAAATACTGATATCTCCTTATATTCTAGGCTTTATTACACAAAATTATGTAGGATGCTTTGCACAACGGACCTATTATGCATCACATGTGATATCTAAAACATCTTTTAAATCACTGCTCCCAAAGGTAAACATATGACCTTTGTGTATCTACTCGTTTGTGTGTATGTGTGTGCGTGTGTGTGTGTGTGGGGGGGGGGGGAATAGTTTCCTCCTTCTTCTTCTTTTTTGTTAGAGTTTATCTTAGTTGATCTTGATACAGTGTGTCTCTTTCGGTGCGCCCTTTCTCTTGTTATGTCACTTCATCTGTTTCTACATTTTGAAGCAAAGTAATTTGTTCAAGCATTGTGTATGTCCTCGTAACCGTAATGTGTCATTTTGCTGCGATGAGTTGGTTCTAGTAGGCCCTATTATCGCTGTGAGATGTAATTTTTGTAATAACGTGTTGAGAATAACAGATTTTTGTTTCTGAACGAAAGGAAAATGACGGAATTGTTTTGATAACCAATGTGGATGACGTGTTGAGAATTCTGATTCCTGTTTCTGAACGAAAGGAGAATGACGGAATTATTATTTTGATAACCAATGTGGATGACTACCTTCTATAAGTGATTTTGGTGTGAAAAGAGAGTTTGCTCAAAGAAACGCTTCTCATGAATGGTCAACGAAACAAAATACATCATACAATGCAACGTGACTCGCGTGCATTTAGCAAACGAAATGTCTAGACCTTTAAGTTCGAGTAAAATGCATAAAACACAGAATAAGAAAGCAGACAAACTAACAAATATGGAATTAATGACCGCAGACGTAACGTAGGAAAACCTGACACCTATGCTTGAAGAAATTCCCACAAAAGCAGAGCGCAAGATAAAAGAATACATGTGCGTAGTCCATACAGGTCGTGATGCGCTCGGTCGAAATGCGTATGTCGCAGTAAACGAAATTTTAGGCATGTCTACACATGTATATATAAATACTTGAATTCTACATACATTGTATAGTTTTATCCTTACAATAATATATAAAACAACCCCTTTCCGCATCCCTAGAAGTCATAAAAGAAAAAAAAAAGAAAATCGCCCTTAAAGGGGAAGGCTAGTAACTGATCAGTGGGAATCAGTGGAAATGCTGGGAGGTGATTGTTCCAATCCTTATGGGATTCATTCAAGAGTTCATTGTATATCTATTGTTGTGTGAAAATGATTTGCTTCAGAACGGTCTCATATTCAAGTAATGTGCAGATTAATGCTCCGTCACTGACCAGGGACGCTAACCTGGAAGCATTAAACTGCACATTACTTGAATATGAGACCGTTCTGAAGCAAATCATTTTCACACAACAATAGATATACAATGAACTCTTGAATGAATCCCATAAGGATTGGAACAATCATCTCCCAGCATTTTCACTGATTCCCACTGATCAGTTACTAGCCTTCCCCTTTAAAGTTCAGGTTATGTTCAAGCTCACAACCCGTCCCCCCCCCCCCCCCCCCCATGATGCAACAGTCCTGCTTAGCGACGGCGTTAACGCTTCATCGCACACACATAAATGGCGACAGCTTGGGTGTGTGAGAAAATTCATTCTTAAATGGATGCACCCCCATGGCACTCGGGATTATCACTGACCCTCCTATGCCTTTTGTCTATCCACCCTCCTGCTTTAATCCCCCTCCCTTCACCTGTTGGCCTCCTTGCCCATGACCTCCCATCCTCTCCTTTTGTTTTCTTTGTTCCGTGTCCCTTGCCTGTCCCTGACTGTTCGTGTTGTGTGAACTTCTTTATAATGTGATTGCTTTCCCTGCCTGATTATCATTTTGCCTCTGACGAAGATTCTTCTGGAATCAAAAGCTCAGGCCCCTTTAGAGTATAGACTCCATTTTACTCCTTTGGCACGCCACTGATATTCGATAAGCAGTTTTCAGCATTTTTGTGTTTGTTTGTTTTTGTTTTTGTTTTGTTTTGTTTTGTTTTGTTTTTGCTACAGATAATTAGGCAATCACAAGACAGATATAATTCGATTCTAACCAATACCAAAATACGGTTGCCTGAATGTAAACTTTGGTGTGTTTGTGTTGTGTGTCGGCTGCAGTGTAGTTTGAAACAACAGAAACAGAAAAAAGAAAGAGGCACGCAATGTGTGCTATAATATACGAAAAGCCTCATTTACCGAGAAAGTTGATCGCTTCCATTCTCCTCCCATGTTGTTGTCAATGGAAGCTAAAGAGAATGCTTTTAGCAAGTATACGCAGTACCTAAAGAGGACCTGAGGAACCCGTTGTTTTGAATGCTGTGCTCGGTACGAGTTCAAAACGCAGTCGAAGTTATCAGAATGCCATTATAATAGAACTGATAGCTCTATAGAAAACTTGTTTAGGTCAGTAAAGGTTGCCGTAATGCAATCTTTGTGGAATTGACTCATTACATTTGAGCATTTTGAAAAACGTGTAGAGTACTTTCGTTTTGCATATAAATGTTAAGAAATAGTTTGAACTATGAAAATAAAAAAGTATGGTTACTTCAACGATGTTGAATAGTTCGATTAGCCGTGATGCATAAAGTGAATTCATGAATTCATCTGACTAATTCTTACCGATTGATGATCACTTCTATAAGCCAACAGTTAAGCTGAACTGCTTTGGAGTGATAAGACAGGTAAACGATGAAAACTTGGTACATGTTGTATGCTATTATAATTATTATAAAATCCTGCAGCCAGAACTGATTTTACGATCATCTTTAACCTTTCAGAAAGTTCCAGTTTTCAGCTTAAATAGTAGCGATAGCTTGTAAGAGTAAATTAGCATCCCTCTGACTATTTTTGGTCAATATGCATACTCTTAACCCTATTCTAACTGGGGGGGGGGGGGGTCAAATGGGTCAAATTGACCCCCCCCCCCCCACGTTTGGCGTCACGATTCTGCAACGCGCAAAGATTTTGCCGCGTCGTTTCACAACTTCTTTCATTGAAGTCTTCCGCATATTTTGAGACCAAATTTGCGACGTCTGAGTACACCGTTCTGAAGTTACGTAATGTTATGCAAATGCATGTCAACCGGAAAACAGCTCAAATTCATGATATCGTGTGCAAATTGAATGTAAATTGTGTTTTGGGGGTTAAATTGATATAAATTATAGTATTTCATCTTTGAACCATTGAAATTAATCAATATAGTGTAGATAAGCCTGAAAAAGTGCCTGCAACAAATTTTGAAAAACAACAGAAAACACAAGGTCGAACAATCAATAAAATACATAAGAAATTAACAAAACAATAAAAAACAAAAGAAATTGGTTTTGACTGTGCTTTATTTTTAAATGAAAATTGGTTTATATGTCTTGAGGAATTTTGACACAAAAATTTAGCAATACTTCAGTCTTTTTTATGGAGTTATAGGTGAAAATATGATTTCATGCACAACTTTGCATAATCAATTTATTAAAAATAGAAAGGCAATATTTTTCTATTGTATGACCATGTAATCTTGTAGTTGACATCCAGCTCTATCTTCAGGAAAAATTTCGCAGCGATCGCGCGATCGTTGGCCGAGATCTGAAGGGGGGGGGGGGGGTCACCCCCAGTAAAAACTCCTCCCAGTTAGAATAGGGTTAAGCCAGCTGGACAGAGCGATCAATGGGCGCGATTATCACCACGCGTGGTTAACCTAAACAATGCTCGGCCGGCTTGTTCGGTTTCAGTGTTGTTTTTTGTTTCTATTTCCCCCTTTTAAAAACGAAGGTTCCTTAGTCCAGCCATTGTTTTCGCTTCCTGCTCAAGACATTGAACAGTTCAACAAAGCTGAAGTTTAGATCACTAAACGGCGACATGAACTCATGATGATAATAGGACTTAGATCACAGCCGAAAGTGCGCTCCTTCATTACTCTAGAATGAGAAAGAATACCCTGTCTGTGTTCAAAGTTTGGTTACGGACGATGAGAAAAAAAGGTTTGAATCATGAATTGTCGGATGACGTCGGCAGATTGATGATATAAATATTAGCGTATCATGGGAAAGATTAAGTAATGATGAGCCCAATGATATCGCAGGGCTCCAAACTAATTTTTATTTTTGACCATCAAAATCATTGATTTCTTTTTTTTTTTTTTTTGGTGGCCAAAAAAAAAATCAAGAAAAACATAGGAAAAACTAAATCGGTCCTACTAAAAACAATTATTAAGCATTACTGACGTGACAGGTACCCATGTCTAAAATAAATGAATACAGAAGTAGATCATCTTATCACCATTATTCTGAATTCTAAGATTTAGCAAATAGGCTTATAGATAATTATAAAAGTTGATGCCTATGCTATCAGGTGGTCATAGCTTACTTTTGAGATGAGAAAGTGGGAGCATTTCCAGATTTTTTGTTTTAGCATTGTAAAGAGCCGAAAGTTACCGCTATTCATTTCTGATTGTAAAAGCAATCATCCAACATTTACTATAGTATGTTAGAACCTTACGGAGCCGAATATTACCGTTAATCATTTTCAAATACACTGTATAAAAGCAAACAACCGACATTCAATTTAGCATCTTATGGAGCTGAATGTTACCCTTATTGATTTCCGAATGTGAAGCAAACATCCTCTATTTATCTAAGCATCATACTGAGCCTATATACCATTAATCATTTTCAAATGTGAAAGCAATAATCTGTTATTTATGTTAGCATTGTACCAGAGCTGCCAACCGTTCCGAAAAATTCGTATACGAAAAATCGAAGGGAATACGACAATATGAAAACGTCCTTAGAAAGTACGAATTCACAGTGGGGAAAAATAATGGGTAAAAATATAGCAAACGCACGTCGCATGTGCCATGTTATCTGTATTCAGCTGGGATATCGATGCAACGCGTACGCACCGTATGTGGAAAGCGCTGAATAGAAAAATGTGCGCACACGCATATCGCTGCTTGCGTACTGTGTACACCGAACAGAACTTCGCGCGCGTGAATCCCTGTCGCCTACGGACCCTGGATGTTTACATGGATCGCCGTGGTATCCCAATGTGTGGCCGGCCGGCTGGGGAGTGTCTACACACTGTAGCCAGCTGCCACTACAGTACCGTATGAGGCGGGGTGAAAGCGTCCCGTTGTGCAATGTCTGCCTCTTTTTCTCTTCTTTTCATCCTCTTGTCCCTTGCCTCCCAAGTACGAAATGATTTTTAGAGTGTTGTGTGTTTTTTTTTTTATAACGCTATTGCATCATTTTCTGCGAGGAAGTTGTAGAGATGAGTTTCTGTTCGTGTATTGATGACTGATGTGCACTGCCCTCTGCAGTATATGTGCAGGTGAAAAGCGTTCGAACTTTCTTTCCAGAGTATCGTAGAAACTCGATTATTTCTAGGCCTATTAAAGGAGATCTCAAATAACAGAATACTTATTACAAACTATTTTCCCGTCAAAATGGATCAATTTCCTTTGTTTTGTATCGTTTATTGACTTGATCCCATAGGATCTCGTCGCAATACCGAGTTTTATATGTGTGTTTATTTTCGCGTAGCTTTCGGTGCTGCAAAACTTTTGCTAGGGCCTACATAAGCTTACTACTAAACTTCGTTTTATTTCCGTCGTTTCTCACACCTCGTTTAGTACTATTTCTTACATTTTATATCACTTTATCTGTTCCCTTTATACTTTGAAGTATTTAAACGTAATTCTCTTTAGTGTCTCGCACTGTTATTTTCGTAACGGCGATTTCTCCGCTTCGCTGCAATCGAAGCGACGGAGTTTGATCCCAGTCGCTTCGATGTGCTATTTGTTGTCTTTTCTAAATGTTTGTGTTGTTGGGAGGTGTTGATACTTTGTATTTATTATTGAGTTTCCTAGGTATTTATCTCGAGGGATTATGCGTGTTTCTTAATGTTGATCATAGGAAAAGGCTAAAATGATCTTGAGTGATGTCTGATAGTGATGATAACTATGCTGGTGACTGGTGTAAAAAGACGGCTTCCTGTGAATGCTTAGCGTACGTGACGTTTGTTTTATTTCCCTTTCCCTCTAGTCTTCTTTCCCCCTTACTCTTCTTTCCCCTCTCAAGAATGATTAAAAAAAAGAAATTACGTATAAACACCTCACAACAAAACGAACCATGTGCTATAGCAACTTTCGTAAAGTTAAATCTCAATGTTCAATATCAGCAAAGAATAAGGCGAAAACACGAATGACAATAAATAAAAGCGAAGAGATTGTGTATGCAGTCTCTTCGGCTCGAAGAAACTTGACACCCCACCCCTCTCCCTTGTGGAAATTTCCACAAAAGCAGGTGCCACACCCAGGTGCGTGCCAGACGAAAGAATGCGCGCATTGGAATAAACAGCGTGTAAATATCCTGGAAATATCGATGGAAGAACCAGCTCATTAGTTGAATTAAAGGAATAATTCCAAAGATATCATGACTCTATGTCTATAGCCGTTCTTTTGGCGCATAGTAGGGAACATCGAAGAGTCGATTATAGTGTACTTGATCGAATATCTAATGTTCCCTGAACAATAACAAAAGGATTGATTATTTAGTCAATTAAAAATGCAATCACAGAAATACATGAAAGGTCTCGTATGCCCAGACAAATTCACTACGAGAAGGTCCAATGAGATGCAGTCATCACCTGGTTAGACAGCAAAATACAACGTGTAATGACAATTAATTTCAGTTCACGCGCATCAAAACTGCTTATTACTTTTCAAAGTTTTGGCTATCAACATTCGTTCGTGGGTGTATTTTGTTTGTTTGTTTGTTTGTTTTGTGTGTTTTTCCCTCGTGAAAGACGTAATGATTTCTTCATATCGAACGTACATTGCATGTTTACCGTAAACAAGCCATTCAGCTCAGCTCAGCTATGGCGCATTCGATCCATCGAACTTGCAGTAACCTCTTATAGGCAGGAGCACATGGCGCATTCATTTAAACTTGAAAATGAAGCCACGTGTTTGCACCAAATCGGCGCTTCCACACACAGCGCGGCATTTTGCGATCATCGTTATAGCAGACTTTCCGATTCCAGTCAGGGGAAAAGGAATTGGAATACTTCGAAAAATACTGATGTTTGAAATCCAATAAAATGAAAAAAGCCTGAAAACAACGCATGATTATGTTTTGATAGTACATAATTGGAAACACAGAACAGAGTTTTGCATCCGCTCACACAGAAGCTCTCTTGAGAAGATCAAGCATTCCCCGTCCCCTGCTAGAAAATGGAAGCTTCCATAATCAGCCCAGAAAGATTTTGGAGGTACAAACTTGCACTTGTACACATTGCGAGAAAGCAATCAATCAACGCTGAACGTTGCGTAGTTTAGAATCTTTATCGTGCTGGTGACCAGCTGGATGTTTCGGCATGTGTCATAACGTTATGTTTAGAGCCTGTAGGCCTCTAAAAGAGGGAGATTGAAAAAAATACGAATTCTGGTGGAAAGTACGAATTTTGGAGCTGCTGAGTACTAATTTGTGCTTCGAAAGGTTGGTAGCTCTGTCGTATACGGAGCAGAATTTAACAGTTAGTCATTTCCAAATATAAAAGCAAACATCCGACATCTATTTCATCATCGTACGGAGCCGAATGTCACTGTTGTCCACTTGCGAAAGTGAAATGAGTCATCTGACAATTATATATCGTACGGGGCCGAATTTTGAACGTCAAGGCAGACATCAGACAGTTTTTTTTTTGTGTGTGTGTGTGTTTTGTTTTGTTTTGTTTTTGTTTTGTTTTTTACCATCAAACGCAGCCGAATGTTACTATTCATTTCGAAATGTAATACACATGTAGCAAATATCCGACATCTATTTTAGCATAGTACGGAACAGAATGTAACTGCTATTCACTTCCAAACGTAAAAGCAATCAGGTGACATTAATCATTTTGGCATCTTCCGGAGTCGAATGTTATTGCTATTTATTTGCGAAAGTACATAGCAATATAAATTATAAGCAAGCATCCGACATTTATTTAAACATCGTACGGAGTTGAATATTATTATCATTCATTTCCGAAAGTCGAAGGGAGCTGATTGTTATTGTTATATTTCGAACGTAAAACCGAATATCAGACATTTATTTTATCATCGTATATACGGAGTTATTTTGGTTATTCATTTCCGAACGTCACAACAAACATGCGTTATTTATTTTAGCATCTTCCGGAGCTGAATGTTATTGCTATTTACTCTTGAACATAAAAGCAAACATCAGACATTTATGTTATCATATACACGGAGTTGAATATTATTGTGTTCATTTCCGAACCATCGAACGCAGCTGAATGTATACTGTTATTCATTTCGAAATTTAAAAGCGAACATCCGACAGATATTTTAGCATCGTATGGAGCAGAACATTACTGCTATTCACTTCCGAACGCAAAATCGTATATACGGAGTTGAATATTTTTGTTATTAATTTCCAAACGTCACAGCAAACATTCGACATTTATTTTAGCATCTTCCGGAGCTGAATGTTATTGCCATTTACTCTTGAACATAAAGGCAAACATCAGACATTTATGTTATCATCGTATACACGGAGTTGAATATTATTGTGTTCATTTCCGAACCATCGAACGCAGGTGAATGTTACTGTTATTCATTTCGAAATTTAAAAGCGAACATCCGACAGTTATTTTAGCATCGTATGGAGCAGAATATTACTGCTATTCACTTCCGAACGTAAAAGCAATCATCTGACATCTATTTTGTCATCTTCCGGAGCCGAATGCTATTGCTATTTACTTTCGAAAGTACAGGCAATCATCCGTCATTCATTTTATTATCGTAAGAAGTTGAATATTTTTGTTATTTATTTCCGAACGTCAAAGGGATCATTCGACATTTACTTTAGCATCTTCGGGAGCTGAATGTTATTGCTATTTACTTCCGAACGTAAAAGCAAACATCAGATATACATTGTATATTTTATAAACGTATACGGAGTTGAATGTCATTGTTATTCATTTCCGAACATCAAAGCAATCATTGAACATTAATTTTACCACCGAACGCACCTGAATGTTACTGTTATTCATTTCGAAATCTAAAAGCAAACATCCAACAGTTATTTTAGCATCGTATGGAGCAGAATATTACTGCTATTCACTTCCGAACGTAAAAGCAATCATCTGACATTTATGTTAGCATTTTCCGAAGCCGAATGTTATTGCTATTTATTTTCGAAAGTAAAAGCAAATATCCGTCTTTTATTTTATCATCGTACGGAGTTGAATATTTTTGTTATTTATTTCCGAACGTCAAAGGGATCATTCGACATATAGCCTACTCAAGCATCTTCCGGAGCTGAATGTTATTGCTATTTACTTTCGAACGTAAGAGCAAACATCCGGCATTTATCTTATCGTCTTACGGAGTTGAATATTATCATTCACTTCCGAACGCCAAAGCAAACATTCGGTATTTATTCCAGTATCATACGGAGTCAAATGTCACCGTGATTCATTTCTAAAATCAAAAGTAAACATGCAACATTCATTTTTGCGTCTTACGGAGCCGACTGTTACCGCTGTTCATTTTCAAAAGTAAAGGCAAACATCCGACTTTTTTTGTAGCCCGATTGGGCCACCGAATTTTCAGCAATGAAATTTTGGTGGCGCAGGTCGTTAAAAGTCGTGAATAGCGAGATGATCGTAACCGACGTCGATATGTTCTAATAATTATTGATACTTGAGTGATGAACGCATGTGCACAACTTCCGCAGGTGTACTTCTTTAGAAAGTAGCGAACAATCAAGGCAGTGGACATCAGAGTGTGATTAAATCGTAAAGAAGCCCCTGAAATCGGAATTTGATGAAAATGGGCAAAGTCGGAACTCCATGAAATGTATTTTGATTGAGCGGTCAAAATAAAGCTTAACGGGAATGTGCCCTTGAATACCCTCGTCCACCCTCGTCCACCCTCGTCCAACCCGCGTCAATCGAGACGCAAATTCCCGAGGATGGATTATCCGTGCGGGCGGATGGACTCGTCCACTGAACGCGTATACCCGCGGGTACCCGCGGGGATACGCGTCAGTGGCCTCGTCCAGATCTCGGAAAAGTGTGACGTTTCCCGCGGTCGGCACCGTAGGAATAACACGTGGCGAGTTAGCAGGAATTGACATTAAAATAGAATAAGAATAGATCTACTAAATAGGCCTTTGCCTCATGAATGTCTGGTCTAATTATAGACTAAGTGAAGTCTAGACCTTTCACTTTTAAGTTACACAGATTTCATATTACTTAGATCTAGACTACATCTAAATCTAGACATCTAATACTATTAGATCTTGGCAACTTTTGTCTTTGTGACACGAAATTAACACGTCACGGATGATATTTCGGCGATGTCCAACAGGATGACAGTACCACTATTACTAAATCAGTAAGTTGACATAGATAACTAACATCAACTTGTTAAAGTACGTTAGAGATGGCACCATATACAATAACCGGTGACACTGACACTGACAGATCTAGCGACTACGTTTAGACTAACGTTAAAGAGTGAGACTCGCCATCTCAGTAAGTCGGCCAAAGACAAAGTCAATACAGGGCTAAGTCAGTGTTACTGTTATGTTAGGCCTAACAAACGTTAACGGTTACTCGGTAAGGTTAGGTTTACCAGGACTCAAGAGTCCTGGTTAAATCAGTCGAGGGACATTTCTTAGGAAGTCCTTCGATTCCAAGAATAAAAAGAGTGAAAGAACAAAGGGGAAAAAAGGAAAGAAGAAAGGACAAAAGATTATGTATGGCTGCTGTGGAAATCGACAGCGCCACTGTATCACTATCAATCAAGCGTAAATATACAAACGCCATTTGGTGGGCCACATTCACAAGTTTTAGGGGAAAAAAGCCCCACCGCTGTGCTTAGGTACTCCACTCGAACTAATGTTAGACATACACTACACACAGTACGGTACTAGGGCTGAATTCACAAGTATACTTTAACACTGCACTGTACAGGAAAGCCACCTAACCTGTAGAGTACTCGTAGTGTTTAGGTAGTATCACTAGACCACATACTGTCATAGATGACATCTACACCAACGCTGCACACTGGCACTGGTCCGACGGTCCCTGACCAGGAAAAATCACTGTTGGACACTGACCAGTAACTTTTTCAGGAATGGACCAGTAAAGATTGGGGGAAAAAATGGGTGGACTCTACCTACTATTACCACTAGTCTAGATGTAGATCTAGAGCTAGACTACCGGTATGGCTCTGAACTGTGTTAATTTGACTTGGTCTTAGACTGCAGCTGATCTTAGTTTTAGTAACTGGTATTACAAGTAAAGTCTTAACTTAGACTTAATAGTTAGACTTGAAAGTAAAAGTCTATGTCTAACTTTATTCTTTACTCTTCCTTTGAGTTTTACTGTTAGACTTTTAATTTATTTTTTTTTTTTAGTTTAGTACGCCTACTTTGTCAATCTCATGATTTCATTTTCAACTCAAAAGTCAAGGCTAGTTTTAGTGTCTTCGAGACTTTGAAATCTTGCAATCTGCATGTCTTGCACACAGACGTTACGACTATAGTACTCAGTAGTCTCAGAAGTAACGTCTAACGACATAAGTTGAAAAGAAACAATAAATAATATGATTTGGGATCTAATTTGAAATTGTATGGCGTTTACAGACTAGGCTTCATAAGCATCACGCGATTGAATACATGGGACTACACACTACCGCAATTAATGGTTATGGTAGTCCAACTGAAACTGTTATTTTGAGCATGATTTTAATAGGATTATAGCTTACCATTCACTTCACTCGTGGACAGTGGGCTGGCTTAGGCCGTCATTCATCTTTCAGAAGGCTTGGTTCTCACTCTGAGATCTGGATTAGGGCCAAAACCTAATTCTAGGCCAGTAAGTTGAACAAAGCTCAAAGTAATGCAACTGCGACGGTTCGTGAAACCCGCATTGCTCTTCACCGTAGCAATTCGGGTTTTACGAACCGGCGTATCTTTCGTGCGTCGGTTCGTGAAACTCGGTTTTTCTCAATTTCTCGATATTTCGAGTACCGTCGTTTTTTTCTTTCTTTGATAAAATTAAGAATAATTACTTTTGTGATCTAAAATTTTGGGATTTGGTAGAGTTTTGAAAGCACTTTCATTTGGTACCAATATCTCGATTTTGAAAATTTTGACCAAAATCGAAATAGCGTCAGTTCGTGAAAACGCCGACGAAATGGCATATTCGCCCAATGAGATATGAATAAGACATTCTTATTATTCCTTTAAAAGTCGTTTCTTTTTATGCAATAAATTATTATATTTTATTTCATATTCGGTAATCTTGCATAGTGGAAATAGACAAAATAGATTTCTGTTTGCAGCATTCATTTATTAGTGCATGATCAACAGCTTGTAAACGTTTAATAATCTGCCAGTTACGATGCTAACACGAAACATTACGCATTACTCCGTATACAATGACTTTTATCTCGTACAGTCATAAAGGCATAAGTACATTGAACTGTAAAGTCGTACAACAATAACTAATGAAGACTTACAAGGAAGTAATTACTCACGGACTCAATGAGACCTAATATGCATGTCAGTTGCTTTGGTGTGAGATAAATATGTTACTGTGTCGATAAAGTGAAAACATGAAGTTATTTAAAAAGAAAATGTACACACGAGTTATATATCATTATGTATGTATATATTAGATATTTACATGTTGTATACATACATCATAAATCATAATAGTGTGTGTTTTTGTGTGGAACACTTTTGTTTGCGTGGTATCTAACGGCATTTTGTACAGAAGGGTAAGATGGATAGCTCATGATTTAATGATAATAGTCTTGCAATATCATCACCTTTGACATTGCTGTCGTCTACCCAAAGGGCGTTTCATCCGTAGTAGTCAATTTGTGACTGTTTTGCGATTTTCTCATTTTCATCTCCTCCACAGCATACCTCTGTCGTTGTGACATTTGCATCACGTATTTTACTTTTTTCTTTTTTTTTATTCTACTTTTACTGTGGCAACACTACACAAACTAGAGGTTGTATTAACATGTGAAACATCGTATCAACAAACATCGTATGCTAGGGTTGCAAGGTTTGTTGTTGTTCCAAGGTGACATGCTTGTTGAGTTATTTCATTACATGGAACAATAACCGCCAAGCGATGATATGCCCTCGGACCTAAGCTAATGAAAAAGGGGAAAATAGGCAGTATAAATGCTGAAAGCTGAAACATTACTTAAGTTACATGGTTGAACATTTATCATCGAACTTATTCCCGAAGTGCAAGAACGTAAAATGGATATTTGCAATGGGAGTAGATTTGGGGAAAACATTAAAGAATATTTTACGGCTGATTCCGTCTGTATAACATTGCATGTTTCAGTACCGCCTACTCTTCGGCCTCATTCATTGAGAATCAATTTGTTTGTAACATTAATGTATAGATCCTCACAGAGTTCTGGCTTTGTATCTGCACATGTTTTACGTTCTTTATCTACCTCTGCATACAGCCCCTCACTCATTGCTGCTTTTGCCGGCAAAAGTGCTCCAACTTCTTTGTTCACCCGTGCGTACAGTTCCTCGCAAGTTTCGGGCTTTGACATGTTTGAGGCGAAACCAGCTAGTTTCATGGAATCTGCGGGCTTATTGAAGCTATCCGTATCTGTCACTTCTGGAGGAAGAATATCTTTAGAATATTTTTCTGGATTCAGCAGACTATATTCGTCGGAGTCAAAGGCACCATGGAAATGTGGTTTCTTTTGGGGATCAATTTCATTAAAGTCGTCTGGATCCAATTGATAGTACACTACCTCGTCAGAAGGTGACGCTTTAACAGAACTTATATTGGAAGAGTGCACTGTATACTTTTTGTGCTGCAAATTCGGACTAGAAGGCAAAAATGCAGATGTGTGATTTTGGGGTAGAGCCCTGTGGGAGGCATTATTGATGTGATCATAATCGTTGTCTTCACAAATGTTAATGGACATGGTAAGGTCGGGATATCTACATGACTGAGCATAATCCGCTACCAGTTCTATATTCTTATCAGAAGTTGTAACATTTCTGGCTCGATTTGGGTATGTTTTGTTGCTAGTTGTATTCTGTTTACGAGTGCAAATGCTGTCGGACCTGACTCCAAAGTTCAGCGAATTATACAACTCGTCATCATACAAGCATGCTCCACCATGGGCTTCATAAACACCATTGGTCAGCCTGTCGTTTCTCTTAGGATCAAAATCTTGGTAGTTACAGTTCTCATAACAGCTCGCTGCTTCATCCAGTGAAGTTTCATGGGAGCTATTATTTTCTTGACAACACGGAATACTCGGTGAGGTCAGAAAGGTACTGACCGTGGTATTGACGTTGGTCTGTGTGAAATTTGTGCAAGGGAAGATTTGCTCCGTCCTTGACGGTCGGGAATCCTCCTTCTCTACCCCCTCAGTGTCCTGGTAGATGTGGTCGCCTGCTTCAGGGTCATTACCGACTGAGTCAAGCGGAACATGACTAGTCGTTCTCGGAGTAGAAGCAAAGGTGTCTAAAGGATTCATCTGGATTTGATCATCTCGTGTGGGGTCATTTGACGTATTGGGAGCATCCGGAGACCTACGTCTGTTGCTTTACAAATAAGAGAAAATAAAGATAAACTTAACGCATATTATAAGCTGTGGCAAAAATATCTGTATATGACATTTGAGTTCTAAGTTGGTTGGTGCGTCATAACCGACATGTATGCTACAAGATACAATTCATACTGAAATAGCAATCAAATGCATTACTGTACGTGCATATTTTGTACGGACAAATGCATCGAAATTATACGTGTTTTGACAAAATGCATTTCATAGGGACCGGATCGCTCCAAGTGAACGAAGAAAAGAAGATCTTAACACATACTGTAGCATCCCGCCCCCCCCCCCCCCCACAAACACACAACACACACAAATGGAAAAGAAATATAGAAGCGACAAAAAGGAGCTCAACTATGGATCACTCACGTCTTATAAGAATGATGACACCAAGCCATGATGGAAACACCGACACACAGTACGAGGATAATACACAGAAAGATTCCCAGGATGAATAATAAAAAAGTATCCTTTATCTGATCACCTCCAGGAACTGAGAAAAAAAAAATCAATATAAATATAATTTGTAATCGAGAAAGAAAATGAGGTGCGCTGAAACATGTGGCAAGACCTAGAACTATTGTATTAGTCTCTTCATGTCTTCACATGAGGGAGGTGGGGCTATTGAACATTCAGGAAATTGTGCAGTGATACGCTTGGCTATAGGCAGAGGTGCATACGACGGCAGAGGTTTACCTCTCATTATGCATAGTCGATATTCAATTCGATATTTAAAACACCTTATGATTTTACATTACATGAAGCAGTGGGATTAATTGCCAAGGCAGCAGGAAACCGTGGTAAAAAGAGAGAAGAAAGATGTCACCGTGAAAATCTGATGGTGTTGCAAACATTCTACGTGATTTGCATCACGAAAAAAAAAATCAAGACGCCCTGCTTTCAAATAATGTTTGACGATGTTTGTCGCTTTATATCAAAATCCTTGGGAACAACACCAAACTTGGCCACTAAATAGATGCAATTTTGAGAAAGTCATTGGCCTCAATAATGTGTAGTGATCTGATCGCTTGCCGAAAAAGAAAAGGAATCAAAGAGAAATCAATTACAGAAAAAAGAAAGTCAAATTTGATTGTGCTAAAAAAAACTGAAATCTTTACATGTTATAACCATCAGCCAAATTTGCTTTCAATACATGAGAATTAACGGCACGCAGATATATAAAAATAGACAAAAAAAGAGAAGACGAAGAGTTCAGACACAAATGTCACCTGAAAAAGATGTGCGGCTAGCCTGTAGCAATGTAGTGAATTTTTTAGTGGGCTCAACGTCACCTATAAACAGACAGAAGACAGCGGACGAATTGTGAGTGAATACTTTCTCCGTGTATTTCCCTGTTCAGAGTCGACTGCTTTAACCTGATCGGAACCCGCGATATTTCATTTCATTTATTAAGTTTCCAAACAAATTACGTTTGTAACAAACATCCGGAGATCAATAAATAGAAACAAACAAATGAATATATATATATATATATATATATATATATATATATATATATATATTACCAAATGAGTCTAGATACGTATAAGAATAGAGTACGTTACATTGATATTGGATAATTATGTGCGGGGAGCCTAGCTACAGAAAAAGCACATGCTTTTGGGGGTATAGGTCCTGAGAAAATACAACACAATCACTTACACACACATACATACATGAATGCATACACTGCATACGATTGCACCTGGACAAGCGTGTGCACATCACACACACACAGACACACAGACACACACACACACAGACACACACACACACATACACACATAACAAACAACAAAGAGAAATGGAGAAAACCCCAACAAATCTGTCCTATGCATACCAAGGGACAGCATTTTGAAGAAAATAACGTGGGTGCTTAGCAGCTGCGAGAGAAAAGAAAATATGAAAAAAAGTAGGAAATCAAAAGATATGAATCTGTTCAACAACCATGCCGAAGAGTTAAGATATCAATCTTATTCATTTCAAATTATCTTCTCATTCGTGCTGTCATCAGAGCACTTAAAAAAAAATAAATAACTAAGTATAAGGAAAAAATAAGTTTACGTTTGAATGTATAACATCTGAGCGTTTGTCGCAGCTTAATATTTGAATACTTCCAAATTTTCCGGGCATTATAGATAAAAGTATAATTTTGCAATAATTATTCGTAATCTTGTTTTTGCCATATGGTACATACCACTCTGTCTTGTTGAAGATTTATGTAAATTTCTTCATTTTCTCTAAAAAAAAAAAAGATTCCAGCAAATTCTCAATAATTCGAAAGATGCAACAAAACTTCTAAATTCATTAATAAAAACCATCTACAATAAGAATATTACTATTTAGACAAAAGCGAATCACTATGCACACATGAATTACTGCCATGTGTCATGGTATGACATGATTTGTATTTATCACGTTATCAACTTGTCCAATTTTGTAAATGTTCATGATGTAAGAAATTGGTGTTGCTTCAATGATATTGTTAAACAAGCAGTGCGATTTCAAAGACATGATTTTGCATCAGCATGACCAAATGAGGGGCCCACACTCTACAAGCATTGTCTTTTTAGTGGGTCCCTCCGTTTTTTCACACAGTGCATATTGACAATTCTTTCATTTTCGTTACTTCTGCAACAATTGCAATGTATTGATATTATTAGTTTTTCTCATTATTGTTGGTTTCTTTGTACGAATTTACATACATTGTTTCTATCACTCAAGAAAGTGAGATTTATGTCTGTATGATTTTATTGTGGAAAAACGAATAAATTCGAACTTGAACTTGAACTTGAAATAAGGAAATTTCGTGATGCACAATAAATGGAAAAGACAGTGGGTTGGAATTAAATGTTTCTAGAATGAGTAGACCCTAAGTTACGTTAAAATGCGAGGAAAAGGTATCCCTGATGGTATGCTTCATGCTGTCTGAAATGTGGACGTCATTGAGGACGTCACAACACAAGTTTACAATTTGGTCAAGACAGGGCCATTCCAGAGAATTCCAGATAGGGCCCTAATTCCTGGTTTCCGTGGACAAGAAGTCATGACATCAAGCGGAGGCTTGACCAATGCAAAACGAAACGGTTAAGAAAGTCTTGACAGGCAGAAAACGCCAGCCGATAACAAAATGGGGGCAGGACTTCTGAAAAAAAAAAAAGACTTTCCAAAAAAGTCCCCTCATCTCACCTATTTTACATGGGAAAATTTGGTCTAGTAAGTAAAATTCAGACGCCGCGTGATATTTCTGAACACTCAGGATCAGGCTACGTCACTCCAAATCGGGAAAATTGAGTGTTGGAATCACTGTGATCAGGGAACTGGTGCATTTCGGCTCGGACAGCCTGGTTGTACAGAATAGAATCACTCACCAGAGGATTAGAGTTTGAATGCCAACAACTGTCTCCTTTTTTATGCAATTTGTTTTATCTTATTTTGTTTGTTTGTTATTGGTGTTTGTTTGCTTTTTTTTTTTGGGGGGGGGGTAACGTGCAGCAGACAATACTTTAAATTTCTTTCCTGGGTGCACATGCTGAATATAAAACAGACGATAAACAGGCATGACAGGGGAAAAGGGAATGGCATAGTATTGTCCCTCCCCCAGGGGGAAAAATCACCAGCAACATAGAAATAACTCACTTGCATTATTTTCTCTGCTTTTCGCAGTCGTTGTGCTTACATCTTTCCACTGTTCATCTGCCATTAAAAAAGTAGGAATGAATATTGGCCTACATTTAAAAAGAATAATGTCACAGAATAGCTCTGTAAGTTCTCCAGCAAGTTATCAGAACATAAAAACGGTTGTTCCCCACATTTTAGATCTTGTTGGAAGCATTGTTTAGTTCATTTCAGTTAAGTGAATTTCTGCATTCCGTTTTCAATGCAACATGTAATAAAATTTGACAACATGTCATAAATAATGTGAATTGTTCCAATGCAATAAAAGCCTAAACATTGTGTAGTATACATATCACGTGGAGTCGTATAAAGAAAACATGAGAAAAATGTAGAAACAATGTCAATTTCAAGGTACCGTCAACTGTAAGGAACACTTCAACTTGGGTCTCAAGAATGTGTAATATAACTTCTGTATATACATATATCTATATCTATATCTATGTATATATATATATATATATATATATATATATATATATATACGTATGTATATGAAATTGGAAATGCAGTAGACCACCCTTATGAGCAGAGTTTTACTAGCAAGATGACAAATTACGATATTAAAAAAAAATTGTGTCGCCATTCACTATAAGTGAATGGCATTGCAGATGGTGTACAGTGTTGTGAGGTGTGCGGTGTGCTGTCATGATGTTGATCTATAAAGTGTATGATAGCCTATATTCATACTCTATGTAAAACATATATCATCACCTTTAATCCGTTATTTAAAAGACCACAAACAAAACTTATAACAAAGATTAATCATCCGGAGAATATTGAGCTATATCATAAAGGATTTATTTTATGTTTTAATTATTTTTAAAGATTTTCAATGATTAATATTATTTTAGAGAAAATTTTGGACATCATCACATAATGTTCAGATGATTTGTTGTTGTTGTTGTTGTTGAAGGGATTATGAAATTAGAATCAACCTTCGGTTAGTCATTGTAATGGCATAAAACATCACTGTTTTACAGCTGATTTGTCCTTCACTTTAAGCATGCTTCTTGCACTCTTTAATCTGCCTTATCGGTGTATACAGGGTAAGCAAGCCTCAGGAGTAACAATAAGTTTACAAACACGTTCTAATGCTATTTTTATTCAAGTCCTTCAAGACAGTAGAAGCTTCATTTTTCTTCTATTTCTTAAGGAATTTTCCGGATAGATTACGGTCAAAGCGTTTGTAGGACAGACTAACCGTTTGTTGCATTCTTCAATGCCCGGCAAGATGGGACAGAGGAGTTCCAGACTGGGAAATAGGTTGACCATCCGGGTAGTCTTACACACTGCAGTGTCGCACTACCCTCGATTACGAAACCTTCGCCACAATTGAGAGTTATTGTAGACCCAAGGCCTCTCTTATCAGAGTTCCAGTAACCATTAGACACATGACCAGGATGATCACAAAACCCGGACGAAACTATCAATGATGATGATTAAACGACAAAGAACCGAATAGTCATTAAATATAAAATAAAGACATTAAAGCATTTTCTCAATTTTTGTTCATTGGGCTGTCATGAAAGCTACAGGTTAAATATTCGGATGATTAAGTACCACCAGATTTATTAGAACTACAATATTACACATACACAAGCACACATGTACACATAATATAATGTGCAACGTCGACGTAGGCCTGTACATGTCTTTTCATGAAATATGAAAAACAGCACTTATCACCGGCATGGGCGATAAAAACTAACAGTTCCTGTAAAGGATCATGATTCCTACATGATATTAAACATTTCGAATACTTTTTTTTAAAGAATAATGAGTTCATTACGTAAATAAACATTACAACGATAGAAGTAGAGCAGACTCTGAAAACAAATGTGACTATAGTATGTTATTCTGGAAGTAAATTTCACTCTGGTGACTTGTCTTTCTGTTTCTGATTTGCATGCAATAGCAGCTCTCTGAAAAAAAAAAATGCTGAAAGGCACACGACGCGAAAGAAAATAGAAAAAAAGAATGACACTGTAAACGCATTTTCAAATTAAAAAAAAAAAAGATTAAGAGTCATGGAACGAATTTTGTGAATTTCCTAAAAGCAAGATCACATGAATAGGAATAGTTAATGTTTGATACAGCTGTAAATCCTAAAATATATCACAAAATTTCACGATAAAATTTGTTTTAACTAGATCAAAACTGCGAATAGGGCATGTGAACATTAACGGTCAAATCTCATTTTTACGGACTTCGTGAAAACTGCAAAATCTATAATCCACGTTGTTTGTTTTTTTTATGTCAGTGAAATGAAGCTATACTATAGACATAAAACCATCGATTGTTTAATCAAAGATCTGGGTTTTATTATAGTCATTAACATTATTTGCTGTCATACAAATTTTGAAGCGGTTTAGTTCTGGTTTTGTCATTCTTGTCATATGATTTCTTTAATAATGTATAGCAATGTCAAGGCATAATGGCATAGTGCACTGTGCACAATCATATGAATTATTATACATACATGCATACAAACATACACAAACATATGACGTACATATTCCAGATGTTTTTCGATTTTCCATATCTATTCTCACCTCTGCATTTCAGCCTGACAGCCCTGTTTTCGGGACAACCTGTTCTGTTCTTTGAACACTCCGTTATGCGTCGATATGAATCACCTGTCAAATATTGTGAAAACCCATTACGAACTCTGTAGATGTGTTATCATTTCACTCTTTCAGAATATCATTTAAGAATGGCAGTTATCTTCTTTTTATGAAGAGGAGGAAGAAAGTCTCAAGTGTACTGAGTTTTTTCTTCATCACAGGAATCCGGAGTTTGTAGGGAAAAGGAATATATTCAAAGACAATAGTGTACAGCCTACTTTATGAATTTTCACTCACACATTTCGGCTTTGCTTCTCGTGGAGATGAATTCCGAAAAACGGTTTCTCAAACACAACATTTTCTCAACTTTTTGAAATGACAGTACAAACATACATTTTGTTGAAATCTTTTTATTCAGTTCGGGGGTCACCTTTAGGACACTGCAGCCGTTGAGTCTTGTTCCGTGCTGCTGTAGTGGGCAAAGTCTGAGGCGTGTACTCCTCTGCTGCTGGGAAGCCAAGTTCTTCACAGACCACTTTTGCAGCTTTGTCGTTAAATCCATCATAGCAAACATATCTGTCTTGATTCAGGACCACTAAGCTTTCATTCGGGTAGGGTCCCTCTACCAGTTTGACGGATGGCGCTTTTTGAAAGTAAATGGACAGATTGATATTTACGGGACTGTTTGACTCAAGATAAAGACTGCATTCATTAAACTGAGCCAGGGATTCTTTAATAGACACTACCTCATAGAGCTATGTTATAGAATAGAAGATCCTCTGGACATATGTTTGAATATTGTTGCGTTTCAAACAAGAGTCAATGAATCGATCACACCAACATAAATCATTGCATTTCCAGAGAGAACATTTATTGGCGTCTTCACTTCAGGAGGACCAAATTCAGACTGACTCCCAAACAGGAGTTTTTTTTTTTTTAGCTTGGCATCATTCCCAGCCAAGTATACAAACAATTAACCAGTTGGCTACTTCCATAGTCATAGAAGAGATTAAATAAGAAACTAATACAGGTACCATCGGGCAATAGGGTGGTAATTGGAGGGAGGCATGGCTACAACAATAGGACAAAGAGACATAAAGTTGAGACTATTACAAAGGGGTGACATCAAAAGTCTAACTACTAGGGAAGGACAAAGGATAGGTTCTTGCATAGTCAGTATAGTAGATGAGAAAAGGGCTACAATTACTGCTTTATTCCAGCACCAACACTGAGCTTTTACTTGTGTGTCTTGTTCAATTAATACATAGGGGCTAACTAAGCCCTCCACTTTATGACTAGGACAAAGGATATTCAATCTGTACAAGATATATATGTATGGGAGAATACTGATAAGAATTAAGACATTGACCCTCACTATGAAGTGTAACCAGTATACAGGACAAGTTACTGACCTTAACACTACTCCCCCCTTTGAAAAGAGGTATTGTCCTCAATACACAACCTACCACAGGGTGAATTTAGTAGTACGGATACATGACATGGAAAGACAGAGAGAGAGAAGACACTTGACAAAAAGAGAAGAGAGAAACAGAATCAGGAGGTGTAACAGAATGATAGTGAAGATTTCGTACAAGGTGTTAGAGAGGTTGTCACATTTATCCAAACTATAATTAATAAATAGTCCAAATATTTTATAGCTCTCAAATAGTGAACCCATCACAAAACAACTCAAAAATATAGTACAACTGACAGCGATGTATAATCATGTACATGGACAAAAAGTAATGACACGAACAGACAACATGTAACAGAAACAACAACCCAAATTTACAGTGTTTACATTTTCACTCTACGTCCATCTATCAACAAATAACGCTTACCTTTAATCTTACATTATACAGTTACACTATAACATGCACATTGAAAATCAGAACAAAGACATTGGTTATTGAAGCTTCGAAAATCTAAGTTTTGTAGAAAGAATGAAACATTACAGAAGAAAAGATAACGAAGAAGTAAGACAATTGTAAGAGAAGAAAGAGAAGAACAGACCGTATATCCTCATTCGAGGTAAACTATTAAACGGAAGAGATGCTACTTTGTAAACACATCGAGATCATGAGTAAAACGACATGTACAGTGTTCATACAATGTGGTCGCCTTTGACAAGAAAATTAAAGGTTAACCACGAACAGGAGTTAAGAACAGATCAGTACTGTAGGATATTAATTCATTTTAGAAACTTTTACAACATAAGAGCATGGGTAGTACACCAATTCCTGTTCATAATGCATAGGTGTAAACATTCTGGTCTCTCAGTGTAATGAAATCAGATAGAAAACTAGAGTGAGGGATGGAATAAACAGAGACAACAAACCCTAATGTGAAACTTGGATCCTATGCAAATTAAATACCAGCATCAACTGAACATTTAATCACAGTGTAAAACCTAAATTGGGTGACAAGTGGTGACGCAAATCTTGATACCCTAAGTCTACTTCAACATTCTATGAAACAACTACATGCAAAACTCTACAGGAATTTCTCTGCGGCCCGGATATATCCGGCTAAGGCATCTTTGTATAGATGCAGGGCAGATTGCTCCTTAGCCTCAACACAAGCTTGTACACTCTACAAACAAATTCAAATTCAAATTCAAACTTTATTTTCACTCTTTTTCCAACAGAATGTACAAAAAACAATATGATACATTTGGCATGCGAGTCTTTGATAATATACATAATCAGACAGGGATAACAACATGTTCATGTCTTTATGTTTAGTACAAAAGGAAACATTTATACACTCTGTGAAAAAAAGTGGAGGTACCCACTCAAAAGACTATGCTTGTAACATGTGGGTACCTCTGAGGGAAAAGGGGGAAAGAGAGAAAGTAAGGGGGGTGAAAAACTTACAACTACAAAGAGTGCGGGAAACTGGGAAAGTCGGGAATAAAAAAAAGAAAGAAAGAAAGAAGAACGAGATATGAAACTCGTCAGACTGACGAGTTAGGTGATACGCTTGGGGTCATCAGATGTCGGTCATCTGTGATCGACAAAGAAAAGAATGTGATATAGGCACATTGGAGTTATATTGAGCGTGCATGCAAAACCGTTTCTCTAACCTCTCGGCCACGGGACATCCACGGAAATGGTAAGGCAAAAAAGAAATGTATAGATATTACAGGGAGAAAATCAATGCCCACTCAACCAACGTGGCCGCGTGAACATTGTATTGCATTGCTAGACGGAAATGCGGCCTTGTAACTACTGATGTCGCTATGCCATTTCTGGCAACTTGGGAAAAATACGTGCCGTAAACATAAAACCTATAATCGGCTGGTTTTGATACTTTGCCTTTAATCACAATTTTCAGTGTGATGACGTCATCAAAGTACAAAACAATGACATGGTCTTGAAAGACAATTGTTCAAAGTACAACACCTCCGTCGTCGTCATTACATACTATGATCGGTTTGACAAAGTCAGCCTGCAAAATTTTGCAGCAGTCGAAGCAATTTGGTCTCCAACACAAAGAGGGATATGGTGTGTGTGTGTGTGTGTGTCTGTGTCTGTGTATAGGTGCGTTTATATACGAATGTGATTTCTACATGGACGAATATGTAATACAAAATTGAAGAAAAAAAAAGTAAAATAGCTAAGTATTTTGTTTCGTGATCTTGTGGGGTTCGAGCCCGCACGTGTGCAACCTCACGTCTCTGAGACGTCGCCTTTAACCACTCGGCCATACGTCTCGACGAGAAAATATGAGGAACGTAAACTTATGTATGTGAAAGATGAATCAGGAATCGTTTTGTCCACATTCCATTCTCATTTTCAGTTTTAAACTGCAAAATTGTCAAACTGATGAGGAGATTTCAAAAAATAAAATGCATGATTACTGCAGCTTATTGTCTCAGTTACCACATACTTAAGTTACAGAGGAAATGGAGCAAAATCAGCTGAGATAAAGGTGCTTAAACGTTGTCAAGTCAATGCATATAAAAAAAAAAAAATCACCCCCATAAACATAACACGTAAACTTGTCTGATTTTGAGTCTTTACCATTAATAACAATTTGAAGTAAGATGGTAAGTCTTCTCGAACCAAGAGTGTGGAACGTAAGCTTCTACGTGAAAGATGAGTCATGACGATCACCCGTGACCGACACATCTTCAAAGGGATCAGTTATTAGAAGTGGAAGCCCTCGTGCCAAGCATATTGTCTCAGCAATTCCAAAGCAATGATACCCTTACATTTAGGCATACCATAATTTCCCTCTGAAATCAATGGTAGGTATTATTCATGTACAATTGCTTGCCTTGTCCATAAACTTTGCTTTACAAACTTTTTACAGTGAAACGTGTCATAACATAATTCTGTAACTCCATTAGCAGGAATTGACTACACAAAGAAAGATATATCAAATTGAACGCTTAGCGCGTATAACTAAGGGGAATTTTAGCCTGATGCTCTGTTCTTCACTGCTCAGATACCAACAACACTCATTACCTACGGCTACGTATAGAGAAACAGCCATGACGAAAATAAGTTATTTCTTTTCTTTGGCAGATAGACACACAACCCCTTTAAACCACACTATAATTGACATGGAGGGACATGAAAAAGTTCATTACTACTACTAAACAGTGATGCCTTCTACTCATGTGGCACAAGATACCTCTATAGCAACATAAAACCTGTCTACAACTCCGTTATTGCGTCAAACAATAACATCCTGGAATTTCAAAGAGATGAGCGAGACGCCATACACCTGGCCTAGAGTTAATTCATTCAGTTGCCATTCCTGCTCCAGTTGAGTTATGCAAATTATTTTCCGACCTGTCTTGTGACAATATAACAGGAACAAACGTAGAGAAAAGGAAAGGGAAAAGGAAAGGTGGCAAGCGGGGCACTGTACCAAGGGCAATTTAAACAATACGTATGATAAATGAAGCAAATCCAACCTCCAGCCTCCGACAAAAAAAAAAAAAAGGAACTTGAGCGACTGTGTGTCGTGGGGTAGTATAATTGATAAGATAATACGATAAATGACATCGATCGGAATAAAGCTAAACTGCCAAAAGAAACACAAAGAAAGAGAGAGAAAAAAAAATGATAGCGTCCTGCGGGTCTCGAACATCTCGTCCTAAGGTAGTGCATAATGACCATGCAGCGCGCTAAGTGACTATAAAGCCACACGGCTGTACCGAAGATCGGATGTGAAATTTATCTTTAATCTTTATATATATATATATATATATATATATATATATATATCTTAAATATTTATACCATATACAACATGAAAAAGTTCATTACTACTACTAAACAGTGATGCTTTCCATTCATGTGGCACAAGATAACTCTATAGCAACATATAACCTGTCTACAACTCCGTTATTGGGTCAAACAATAACAACCTGGAATTTCAAAGAGATGAGTGAGACGCCATACACCTGGACTAGAGTTAATCAATTCAGCTCCCATTCCTGCAAGTTATTTAAACGTATACATGTTCCTACCTATCCTGTTACAATATAACAATAACCAATGAAGAGAAAAGGAAAGAGCAAACGAAAGGTGGCAAGCGGGACACTGTAACAAGGGGCAATTTACAACATTAAGTGTGACAAAATTAATGAAGCAAACCCAATCTCCAAACTCCAATACAAAACAATTGAAATAGAGCAACCGTGTTCACGGGTTACGTACACTTGATAAAATAATACGATAAATGACATCGGAGTAAAGCTGAACTGCCGAAAAAAAAGAGAAAAAAAGAAAGAACGGATAAAAGTCCTGCGGGAGTCGAACCTCTCGCCTTCCGGTATGGTGTTATGAACAACCAGCGCGCTAACCGATTATGCCACATGGCTGTCCTGAAGATCGAGTGCGAAACTTAAATCTAAATACTATCGTGACAGTGTTGACTTGTGATGGCGCTATTCAACTTTCCACAAGTGGCAGCGTGGATTCGATCAATATACAGTTGCAAAGAAAAATTGGGAATCGTTCCGTACAGATTGCATTCTCATTTTCAGTTTTAAATTGCAAAATTGTCAACCTGATGAGGAGATTTGAAAACATAAAATGCATGATTACTAAAGCTTATTGTCTCAGCTACAACATATTTATGTTTCAGAGGAAATGGAGTAAAATCAGATGAGGTAAAGGTGCTTAAACGTTGTCAAGTCAATGCATGGTTTTAAAAAAAATCACCTCCCATAGACATAACACGTAAACTTGTCTGATTTTGAGTCTTTACCTTTAATCACAATTTCTAGTATGATGACGTCATCATATTTCAAAACCATTACATGGACTTGAAAGGCAAATGTTCAAAGTGCAACATATCTGAATTTGGGGTAATATTGAGCTTAAACAACAGAGATACGAGCAAATGAATGTCAGAAACAGTACCTCAAAAAAATCAATTCCACTTTTTTGATTTAAAATGACGATATGATGACGTCATCGCGTTTGCCTGGCAATACTGATACTTGGAATGTTATTTACAATTCATATACTTTTGTAATATGCAATATAAATATAGGGTCAACGGACGATTTAAAGAGCTATGGCGAAATAAACAAAGACATATTTTTTCACTATATTTGCAGAAAGACGCGCACGCGGAATTTCAACTTTGACGCCAGTGCATTCCTTTGTTATAGGTCGAAATCGATCGGAAATCAATGGATATTATTACTCAAAGTATCAGGAATCCAAATCAGTCAAAAAAATTGCATTTTCATGTTGCTTACGGGCTCTGCGCGCGAAATTGCGCGGACGGACGCGCACGCGAGAAAATGTTTGAAACGCTTAAAATTGTCTGAAACTTCGAGATTTCCCATTGGGAAGTCGTTTTGAGCCTTTTAAAATTTTGACGCGCGCTTACGCGCGCGTAATGATGACCTGTGTAACTAGCGTTAAAAAGTAAGATAGAGCGTGACCTGAACTTCATGTCCACCGAAAATGATACAGAAATGACGTCTAGTTATGAAGTTATGATCGATCATGTGACAAGGTCCGAAAATCACAAAATGGCGCCTAGATGGCGTCATAGATATGTTACTGTCATGAAAACCTTATTGTGGCTAGATTTTGTCATGAGACATGTCGACTGAAAATGTCATGTTATTTCGTAATGTCATTCTTGAGATATTGACGACACAAAATTGTCCAGAAAGAAAGAAGAATAAAAAAAAATAAAGAGAGATTTTGACAATCACAATAGGTGATACGCTGATAGCGTATCACCTAAAAAGAAAGCAAAAGTGTGAAAATAGGGAACAGAAAATGGGGAGAAGAGGAAGAGAGAGAGAAAGAGAGAGAGAAAACCTAACTTATTTTGATGCATACACCACGGGGCGAAGCCCACAGAGACAAATAGCCACGCGTTTTCGAGAGTGAAACAGTGTTGAGCTGCTTTCCAGCGGAACAGACTGTAACCGTGAGGGCACGTGGGGAATACAAAAATACTAAACCTTGGAGCTTAACCTCTACAACACTGGCATGTATCATTTGTACTGAACTAGTCAACTCAACTAAAGGGGTACTGTAATTGCATTCACTTGACATATCCAACTAAATTCTATCACATATGTATAAAAGTTCACCTACACTGGTATGCCAAGCCAGGAAAGATGCAGATGCTGTCATAATTTTCCATACGGTTTATTGGTACAACTGTATCTATAAATATTTTTAACTACCAGCGACACTTCGGAGAAATCCTCTTGTTATGTTTTCGATAAACTGTAGCTTTATTCACATACGTGTGCTATTACAAGTTGGATCATTGCTGCCTGAAATTTCAGCTAAGGCAACTTTGTATAGTTGCAGGGCAATTCACCAGTAAAAACACCCATATACGAACAACAATGCACATTACTGAATTATCTCTATAATTCTTTAAATCTAGGCACCTTTACTCATTATCTATTTGACAACCCCCATCAGGGTTTCCATTTCATCTGTCGTCTTCATTTTCGTGCCAATGATAAAATTTCATCACACATTTCTCATTGTGTGGGCATTCTCCATAGAATATCGAAACAAAACACATTACTTGCAAGATTTAGTTGTGGAACTAACTGAATTTCACGAATGTCTTCTAACAATGAAATGTATTACAAATTAAAAAACCAAAGACCATGTGTAGTTATGAAAAACGTACCGGGAAGAAGGAGAAACACTAATTTGTCGATCACTGCACTCATGTTGTGGTGTGGTCAAAGTCTCTTCGTTGTCACGGTGATATTGTATGTGCCGGGTTTATCTACCTAACGATGTGCTTCCCGTCCAGCCAAGACGTCTCAACGGTCGTGCTCTTACTCATGGAGAACAGCAATCCGCTCACGTTCCTGCCAGCGTTTGTCATGCTCATCCAGCCAGGTCCATGGTAGTTTGGCTTTAAAGTTGTCATCATCAGTCCTGTCGTCATCCGTGTCATCTTGCCTCCAGTGTCATCTCCACGAGGAAAGTCCCCGCCCTGGATCATGACGAGATGGAACTTGCTACCTTGGTATCCGCATACTTTCAAATGAATTGCAAGTGCAGCAAAGTTCTTTGTTGGCTTTGGCATCGATTTCAGAAGCAAATCAGAAATATTTCTCCTCACTTCCTTGTCGCTGGTCACGGGGTAAAAGAAACCATTTTCAGTGATCACTGTGTCTACCGATGATTCGATCCCCCTTTTGACATCTGATGATGTAACAAAGTAGACCAGAGCTACTGATGCCAACAGCAGAAGAGTAAGGACCTTCATTGTCCTTGTGGTGACGGTTGTCATGCAGACTTTACAGCACACAGAAGTCGCCAGCCCTTGCCTTGTGGTCCATCTTGTTTGCAGGTTGTTGGCAGTGTATATCCAACGTCTTTAATTTTGTGGCATTTCAACGATGAAAGTGTTAGCGTTTCGATGGCATGTATAAGTCTAAATCCCACCGCTGCCACCAGTGTTGCGTTTCAAACAAGAGTCAATGAATCGATCACACCAACATAAATCATTGCATTTCCAGAGAGAACATTTATTGGCATCTTCACTTCAGGAGGACCAAATTCAGACTGACTCCCAAACAGGAGTTTTAGCTTGGCATCATTCCCAGCCAAGTATACAAACAATTAACCAGTTGGCTACTTCCATAGTCATAGAAGAGATTAAATAAGAAACTAATACAGGTACAATCGGGCAATATGGTGGTAATTGGAGGGAGGCATGGCTACAACAATAGGACAAAGAGACATAAAGTTGAGACTATTACAAAGGGGTGACATCAAACGTCTAGCTACTAGGGAAGGACAAAGGATAGGTTCTTGCATGGTCAGTATAGTAGATGAGAAAAGGGCTACAATTACTGCTTTATTCTAGGCACCAACACTGAGCTTTTTCGTGTGTGTCTTGGTTCAATTAATACATAGGGGCTAACTAAGCCCTCCACTTTATGACTTTAGGACAAAGGATATTCAATCTGTACAAGATATATGTGTGGGAGAATACTGATGAGAATTAGGACATTGACCCTGACTATGAAGTGTAACCAGTATACAGGACAAGTTACTGACCTTAACAATATCTTTAAGACTTGCTAATGTAACATTTCCACACTGTCAGGCGAAAATTATTCGACTACAATATGATTTAGTTTTGTTCTTACGATAAATGAAGTGGAAATGACGTCTTGTTAGACACGTTAAATGGACTAACTCATGCACGGCATGTAGTCCCGATTCAATTTTTGGTTGTTGTAGTTGTAGAATTGTTCTGGACTAATATACATATAACAAAACAAATAAAACAACATAAATAGGCCAATTACTTGGCTCCTGAAGTTTATCTTTGCTTCTTTGTCTTTATTTGTTAAATGTTGATACTAAATAAAAGGTGGCAAACGTCAGACCAACAAAAAAAAAAAAAAAAAACAATGGCATACCCACTCATGCTACATGCTTTGTTGCCCATAATAACGAAACGAAATAACAAAATTTAAAATGATGTTCTACAGTTTGTAGATAATCTGTGCCTCAGTCTGCACTGAGAGGCACAGTAACTGGACTATCTCTTTTGTAGTCGAATAGATTAACGAGTCCTAAAATAAAGTGAATTCCATTTCTCATTCATTTCATATTGTTTATTGCTCCATCAGTAAATAATATACTTTCTGAATACCAACAATGTCTTTACATTGATTGATATTGGTATTCTGTAATTCTTCGTTTTAATAGCGTTATATGCCCTACACTAGTGTTTTAAATCCGTATTTGTTCAATGAAACATACATACTTAACTAGTACTTACCATCGAAGCATCTGACGGTCATCGTAAAGTTCACTGGGAAGTTATATATAATTAATCCAAAGCTTCATTCGATGGGCCAGTGATAAAAATTGGGAAGGCAGATCGTGATTCTCAAACAAAATCAGAGACGTTCTGTTCGCTTTTTGGTCTTGAATGTAAACTCCAATTAACTCGTTGTTCGTAAAATCAAGTTCACAGAGAGTTCGTCGTCCATGAGGTGCCTGTATAACCCAGGTATCGTTGGCGACGCAATTTCTATCACATGATATCTCGCGTTCCAGTGGTTTTCCCGAACAATTCAGTGTCAAGTCTGCTGGATTTAAAATGCAGAAAAGATGTCCATAGAAATCCGCTGGAATACTTAAAATTTTCACGACAGGAAGACAAAAGGATATATTTTCAAACATCGAATGAAATTATATTCGAAGGGTGATGTTTATTAGAGTATCGTCTCTAAGTAGCTTTTGAGATTTTCAGTGTGTAAAATCTGTCTTTTCTTATTGCTGGTAAGAATAATATTTGGTATCAATTCATTAATACAGTTAAATATCAGTCGAAATAATGCAGTACATATTGTTGTAGAAATCATAATTACAGTTTCAGTAGGCCAACTCATGTATATGAATATTAAACATGTTAAATAGTAATGGCAGGAATATATGAAAAGAATTGATACCTACATGGGATGATAGGTTCCAAAGTTGAGGAAGTCAGAATCGGATTAGAAAAGATGAAAACAGCAAACGATAATGCCAGGTATGCCATTTTACCCTGATCGGTCATACAAATACCAATAATTTTGTCATATAAGCCGTGAAAATTGTTGACAGATTTCTGGCTGAGAAAAGACATATAGCCACTAAACCTTGCCTTCAGTAAAGTCACGCAATGTGGCGAAACGATTTTGGAATGAGGAAGAGGAGACCTGCATGCGCGTAGTGGTACTGCGCAACTTACATAGCCACTCCCCACGTGCACAAACGTGTAGAAAACTGAAAATTGAGGCTGCTGATTTTATTGCACTGCGATGTCTCTCAAATATCTATAAGATCTTCGAGGAAGTAAAAATGACAACGTATACACACACCACTCCACAGTGCCAATCATTTGCTCCTTTTACATATCAAACAGAGGAATTCATTGCCATTACAATGGCTGACATTCAAAATTTCCCAGGCTTTTAGACATACGAAAGCGATACAGTGCGATGCACAACACCACTCAAGAGTGCCATTGATCAGCCTATTCATTTGCTGCATTTGTGGAAAGAAAATGCAAATGGCATTCTGTTTGTCATAGTTTTGGTTCTTGCACTCACCATTGAATTAACACTGGTAGAAGAATAAACTCCAGTATCTGTTATGGCGAGATGAACCATGGTCAATTGCTGATAATTGCCATGGGTTTTATGAAGCCATATATATTGTAGAGGATGTCTAAGAAGGGATTAAACATAATTTTGAAGTGTAATTTCATGACGATGAATTAACCATTTATTGCACAAGAATTATTTCCCGTACATTACATTAGTCGTAATTGAGGACTACATGTGAAACACCTAAGGACTAGTAGTTCGCTGCGTCATACTAGATTCTTTAGTATTGATGGAAGTGTTAATACTTAGATGTTCAAGGATGTGTGGTTTGGAATATATATGGCATATGCGTGTGAGGGCGTACGGTTATCTACTGGACAAACGTAAAGAATGTGACGTAAACTAGGATCTTTGCTGAAATCGATGGCAAACATTCGTGGTGCAGTGTAATAATGGTTTATCTTTATGTAAAAAAAAAAAAAAAAAAAAAAAACCTTAACCAGGGTACTATACAGAAAATGCGTAAATTTGCATTTCATGTATTAAGATGTGATTGGTTTGTCGTATGTTGTAGTGCAACGGATCAGAGAGAGATACAACAATGTAGTATTACAAATGCCAACTTTCGTGTACATTATACCGTAAGATCATGGGGTACTTTCAGCATTCAAAATGTAACACTCTGATTGATCTTCCCTATGACGATCGTCTAAAATTTCAATTTACAAGCAGCATTTCAAAAATTATATGCAAACCTCATCTTAACGACTTCACCAATATATTGCATACTTACCGCTTACCTAGAGTAAACCAATTTGTCTATAACAGTGGTAATCCTACCGATTACTCAGCGTTTTCATTACTGTGGTATTATGATAACATGATTAAAGCTACGAAATCCTGATCTCCGGATAGGCGTCATATCCACTAGACCACCGAGCTTTCGCCCGACAGCAATTCGAATAATTACGCAGTACCCGCTGCATGCTATATAAAGGATTAGATTCAACACCTGCTGTCGGGCGAAAGCTCGGTGGTCTAGTGGAGATGACGCCTGTCCGGAGATCAGGAGGTCGTAGGTTCGAACCTGCTCGAGTACGCACGCCAATGATTTTTTTTTTATCATGGCTACTACTAAAACACTGATCAATTCAGTGCTTATTTACGTCGATGTAGGGCAATTTGTCAATCGGTTGCAATGGAAAAAAATCTCGACGGAAGAATTTCATGAATTTGAATGATTGAAGCTATTAGTATACAGAAATTAAGCAAACTTTATAAATTGAGATCTCATGAACCCAAAGTTACCTGACTCGAATTTATACTCCAGATATTGCTCTACATTTTAATATTACAAGAAATACGGATTCAAATTTGAACCTCAAAATTGTCTCTATACAACCACCCTATAGGGTGCAACTTTGCACCCCAATAATAGGCTAAATTTTGAACCTAAGGGGAGGGCGTCCAGGTGGTCATGCTGTGTTGAAGTCACTGTAGTAAGCTTCACGTGGTAGGCCATGCTCTTACATGAATGACGTGCCCAAACCATTTCATTCTGCGTGAGAAAGAACAATTGGCAGAGCAAGAGCACCGCCATCAACCATAACACAAATCATTAATTACACACAGTTCCAATTATAGTTCACTAAAATCAAAACCTAGCGGTCTAGTGATAATTATGACGCCTGTCTAGCAATCACGATGTTCCAGATATTTGTCCATACCCGCATTATCATCCATTGAACGTTCAAATGTACAATATTTAAGATAAGAACAATAATTTCTGTATGAAATGACATAATTTTCATAGGCCTTGCAGTAGGCTGGGACGCCGTCCTAGTTTCGAACCCTTAGCTGTAATGTGCCTGCATGACGGTTGAAATAAATGTGCATCTTCCTTGATGGAATGGTCTTTCACTCAAAAGGCCATTTTCAAAGGTAACGAACATGACGAACATCAACCTGAGAATCAAACTTTGTCAATTATGATAATTATGGACAGATACAATAGTTAGCGTGCTATATACCCCTTTGAAAAGAATGCTGCAACGCCCCTAGTTAAGATCACGTTTCTTCCCATGCCTCCTCTCCCTTCCACTGCCAGTTCATCCTGGCTCTGCCGCAAGTCGATTCATTATGGGATTAATGATCATGAAATGCTGATACCGGTAACGACACTTGTAACTATGAATCTTGCAATAATTACAGTTGCTAGGCGTTATCATCATTGCTACCATTGATAATTATTGCCATTACTACCATCAATGCTACTTTTTAGTCTTGTTCAAATTGATTATTATTTTCTGTATTAGTCGTATTGTCGTTACTGTTATTATCATTAAATTATTTTCTGTATTAGTCGTATTGTCGTTACTGTCGTTACTGTCGTTACGTTATCATTAAAGATGTGAGGGAGGCTGAAGGTAGGCTGTAAAAAGATCGCACTGTTCTCTACGCTCTAAATCCAATCGCTCAGGTTATGTTCAGATTGAATTAAAATCAAGACGCTTGATCTACGCCACTTTTTCAAGCACCAAGACGTGCTTTACCTAAAAATATTCACGTGTATCGTCCTCCCCAGAGACAATATCGATTTTCCACTGCCTGTATAATATCGTAGGAGTTTTTTTTTTTTTTTATTTAAGACAACGTATTTTGTCATTATAATGAGTTTTTTTTTTTCATTTTCGGACCAACGAACCTTATTTCATTTTCAGATTAATGATCCTTAGGAATAACGAGCTTTCTGAATAACGGATCCTATTTCATTTTCGGATCAACAAACCTTCGGAATAACGGATCCTATTTCATTTTCGGATCAACGAACCTTCGGAATAACGAACCATATTTCATTTTTGGATTAGTTTACCTTCGGAATAGCGTACCCTATTTCACTTTCGGGTTAAAGAAGCTTCGAAATAACGAACCTCCGGAATAACTCCACAATTAATGATCGGATTAAAAGTGGGACACCATCTTGCTTTGATGGCGAAGGTGCATTTTACCTTTGGCTCTCTAGCCGAAGAGCTGTATGTCATTTTTGGAGCGGACTGAGGTTCGTCCTCAGTTTTTGGACCATGCAATTCACCGAAAACCAAGCAAATAATTAATATTTTCTCTGAAAATTCACCTCGTGATCCCCCTCTGAGCAATACATATATTGTAAGGATGTCAAATTTCTTATAATTTGCATTGACAATACCTTTTCAAAATTTTTAAAGAGTTAGGAAGGCTAGGTACTCTCTGCCGATTAGTTATCCGTCCTGGAACATGACCCTATAGTAGAACGAACGTCCGTGACAATTCCAGCGAACGTCCGTGACGTATGCAATCCCTCCGATAGGGATAACTTGTCCCGAAAGTGTCCTGTATTCTTTAAAACTTTTGGCTCCAATAGCGACAAATAAACTTTTACACGATAAACAATGCGTTTAGAGCAGTAGTTTCAGAATTTTTAAGGCGTTATGTGATCATGATGAACAAACAGTTGAAAATTTACTCACAATTTTACGCTTGTTTTCCCTCTAATTATACAAAAACAGCTAAACACTGAAAAGAAAGTTATGGGAAAAATGGAATTTTGCGTAATCTGTAATTTCTGTGAATTAAATTTCTTTCTAATGAGGTTCTGGAGACAATTTGTACTGTTACAGGTTCTGAAAGTTTCGCTCACGGACGTTCTCTCCGAGAAAGGAAATTTCTGATAATTACAAATATATCACTGCACATAAAGTTAATGTTAGTTGAAAATATTACCAAATCACCGAGCCGTTCATACCCGAAAGTGAATAACGTTCATCACTCAATTTACCTGTAATAACAAACGGAAGCCGTTTTGGTCACGGATGTTCGTTGGTAGAATAAGTCAATGGATTATAGGAGAAAGAGGATCAGTGCCACTTTTTAGTGACAGGTGCTCCAAGTGTTTATCTTTTGAGTATGGTAGCTGCCGTCTCAAACAGAACACATCCAGTTTTGGTCTCCATAACGGACGTTCGCTGTAATTGTCATGATATTGAATGCCTTAATTCATTCTTATTTTTCTCTTCATGACGATTTTTCTCTCATTCCCTCAATAGCCTGAACATGCTGCGACCAAACAGAAAACAAAAACAAAACAAAACAAAACAAATCCGAAAAGTGCTACGCAATCACATTCAGGATAATGACTGAAGAAGTCTGTAATGGGCATGTGTTGAATAAGAAATGGAAAAGTTTCAAAAGGGCGTGGAAAAAGTTGAATGAAAATGACTGAGAAACTGAGAAGGGATCGTGCTCCAACACACAGAGAAAAGAATTGCCAGTGCACTCCCGTTATACCAAATTCCTCTGGAGAAGTTTTTGTTTGTTTGTTTATGTTTTTTATTCATCGAAATGCCGTCACAAGCGAACAAAAATACTGCAGTATACCATTATTGTCTGATGAAAACACACAAATACTCCGCTTATCATCACATGGTGTTGTTTGATACTGATCACAGAAAAGCAATGTTCATTTGTAATTCCTTCCAAGATTTTTTTTTTCATTTTACATTTAAGAGACAGAGAGATCGTCAATTTGTTTGTGCTTTTGTGCTTACTTTGAAAACACATGTTAAAAAAAAGTAATGAATAAGAATAGGTTTAAGGTTGCACTTTGATATGTTCGCTCTTCCAAAGATTCGTTACTCCGATGTCCAAAAGTTTGTTATTCCGAAAATGAAAAAAAAAAAAATGTTTGTAGTTAATTCAGGGGGTTTGTTATTGAAATTGTTCTTATTCCGAAAGTTTGTTAGTCCGAAAAATAGATATCAAGGATCATTATTTTTATGTCCGTTCTTCTAAAAGTGGAACGGGCCTGATATTCATTTAGGTGAAAACGGTTATTATTTGAGGTTTTGACATTTGGAGGATTTTAGTTGTTAATTAGTTTCTCCACATTTGGATAAGCGAAAATGATTTTCCATGCTCCAATTAATAAACATTTCTATTAACCTTCGAAGATTCCTATCATTTACCGAATAAAAAAAGCTTCTACGAACTCTATCAATTTTCGTATATTGACAAACTGTATGAATAACGAGCCTCCGAAATGACGCGCTACAAAATGTTTGTTATAACAAACCATATTGTATAATATCGAAGTCACAAACATCCATCCAAGTTTAATGGACTTATTGTGTCTTGTTATGACGAAACTTCGCAGTATGGAACCTATTATCATTTCTGACTGATATAATAACACAAATTCTCCTCGGTAACAGTGTGTAACACAAGGAGCAAACACAGAGGGATTTCTTCCTAACGTATTCGTTTGCCCTCCCCAGCTAAACTTCGTATTTCTATAACGGAGCACATTTCTGTTGTTTTTCTATGTTAATTCTTTGTCATGATTTCAGCTGTGACCATGTTCGTTATAAGCACATTTTGCATTGTAGACTTTATATAACAAGTTTAGGACCTGAATGTTTACTTCATGATAACGAAATTTCAATAAATACATTCGTTCTCAAGGATGGACTACGTAACTGAGATTACACGTACGTTTGTACGTTCATTTACGAGAGATGGAAAAAATGTTTTCTTTGATTCCTCAGTATGAGAAGATAAACAAGCTTATATTATAATTGAGAATTGGTAATATCTATTCAGGATTTTGCAGAGGAGTTTGTTCTCGACATGAAATTGCTGTTTGTTGTGAGTAGAATGCGTTTCCAACTCAAGAAAGCTGCATTGTTCAATATCTTGTTTGTTTCGAACGTCCGTGAGCTACATGCGAACCTCCGTGATGAAAACTATGTTATGTTTGTTGGGTTATAGAGACTGCCTAGATCAGATACATCTTAAAAAGGTATGTTATTATTTGGGAGTGAGGATTAAAATATGGGATAGTGAAATAAGAGGTCAAAAATATTGAGTTTCTGTAAAATGCGCGTGAAGTGGAGAAAGTGTTTAGCGGAAGAGCAATATTTCAACAGAAATGACGAATTTAGTTAAATCATCAGTTGTCTACCATTACGTTGAGGTTAGGAGTACAAGCTTGACATTCTACAAGCCCGTACACACATGTCCCTTAAAATATTTCGTTAGGATTTTGACCTGAATCAGATCTTTGCAAGTTATGTTAAATGGTATTCAAATGTATGTGCAGTACTATTCCTGAATTGTACATCGTTCAAAATTCTGACCCATATGTATATATATATATATATATATATATATATTGTTGGGACCGCCGAGTTGGTACCCAAGACAGTTAGAGTTAAACTCTAAAGGACACAAGAAGAAACCAGGCAGCCAGTCATTTCGATGGTTCATGTCTCAAAAGTAGTGTTTTATTCCAGCTCGCAAGATCACATAACTATCACACGCCAGTGCTCATTCCAAGACTCTCTTTTACTCCAGTCAGCGTCCCAAGATATACTCCTCAACACTCACTCTTAATTTCTTACAACATCAAAGCATCATTCATCACCTTCTTGCATACAATGACTGTATTCTACAGTGACCGTTACCAATGACCATTTGTGGTCTGGTCTGGGGACAGGGAGTCTACCTGGGGGTGATAAACTCTAGGGGGCTCGTCCGTGGTAAGGGGAAAGGAAGAACCACAGATACAAACAATGTTCTCAGTTAATGTATCCGCCCATAAGACTTGCCCTACCAACTTTCAAGTGGAGTCCCAATTTGCCTAACTCTGGGACCGTAACACTCTTCCCCCCTTTGAAAAAGAGGTATTGTCCGCAATACTAGAATGCGAGAGAGAAATGTGGTAACGATACATCAAATTTTTGACCCCAAAGAACCTTCCAATTATATGAAATTGTAAATAAATGTCAAATCATAACGAAATATTTTTTTTTGTGTAAACATTGACGAACCTACTCAAAAAAGTTTTGAAAAAAAGGGAACAGAAAAGAAGTAGTGACACAATGACCTTAATACAAGAGAGACTTATGTCTCATAAAAATCTATGCTAACTTCGACAACAGATGCGAAAATCTATACTAACTATTCTACGTACATGTATAAGCTTACGCATACTCACACTTCATGACATTGAACAACAAACTGGAAAATGAAACAAACAGCACTAACACCGGCTGAAGAAAAAAAAATGGCACAGAATTACATCTCCCCCATTGGAGACAGGAAACAAAATCACTTTAAAAACAACACAATAATGACCACACCAACTGCATGATGGACAGTGCAGACAGGTGCCGGCCGTCTATGGTCACCCGCCTACTAGAATTCCTTGCCTATTACCCAGACCAGAAGTCGGACACAAACCATGCAGATGACGGAATTATGTAGCTGGACATTATCAAAATACATCTCAGAGTTATCTTTCCCAAGTTTATGAAGCAGGCACATGCCTCAAGTCTGACCTCATGTAACCTCCTATACTGTGCAGGCTCATGCCAAGGAGAGTGGAATTAGCTACTCTGATTGGTCAGTGAACGCACCCCTTGTGGACGAATCAAATGCTCAATAGAGGAAAAACATTGAGAAAGGGACAGGAGAGAGAGAAACAGAGGAGGGGAGCTAGAGGAAAGGAAGGGAGAGAAGCGGAGGGAACTGAGCAGTAAAATTAAAGAGGAAACCCATTTCTCCGAAGTAAAAACTCCAAGTATCCAACATGTATCATGCGCATCAGTAACAACAGTTTGTATGTACATCAACAAAACGAGTAACTCTACACTGTTAAAATGCTCGTGCCCAAGCTAAAACAAAATGAAACGCATCAGCAAATTATAATAGTGCTGCTACAATAAAGAAAAGGATGGTTTTCAGCAAAGAGAACAAAGGAGTGGAAGAACTGAACGAGAGATAGAAATAGAAACAGAGTGAGATGAATTGGTGAAGGATACATTGAAAAATCCGAGGAAAGGAAGGGAGCAGCGTCTTTGCAATAAAAACAATTAAAAGAAAAGACTGTACTAATACACAATACGGAGCACCTCCATCAGGGTTTGTAAACTAGAATGCCTGTACCATCCATTTTACGAGATGGAAAATCAAACAAAGTGGACCATCCTTTTTACAAGATGGATAATCAAAAAGGCAAGACGATTTCTTTTAACATACAACACAGCATTGGTAAAAACGTCAAATTACATTTATATACTAGTAATCACAATGCGAAAAAAATGGCACAGCCAATGAGCGAGTGGAAGAAACACCTAATTACATAGAGAATGGGGGAGACAGAGTTATGAAAGGGAGAGGAAGGGGGAAAGAGAGGGGGAAAGACTGCCTCAACAACAACAACAACAACAAGAAATGGATACAGTTCTGTGTTGACTTTGGTAATGTTTTCCCAAGAAGGCCATGTCTCCCCATCTCCTTTTGTCTGATCACAGTGTCAGAAAAAACACTTGCGATAACCATTGATCCTTTTTCCGATAATTTCATTCGCTTGTGGGCATGGGCTGCCACAAGAGCTACTGATGCCATCAACAGTATGAGAGTTAGGGCTTTCATCGTGTTCAATGTCCTTGAGTTGAGAGTTATTTAGCAAATCTCATACTGGTAACCATAGTTCAAGCAAGTCGCCGGCTATTGCCTTGTCCTAGCTCCTCCCTTCCTCAAAACATGCAAACTTGCCGTGTCACTTCGATATGGCGTCTTGACTGGAATTAAATAATCACCGCTTTACCGCTGCCACCATTGTTGGGACCGCCGAGTTGGTACCCAAGACAGTTAGAGTTAAACTCTAAAGGACACAAGAAGAAACCAGGCAGCCAGTCATTTCGATGGTTCATGTCTCAAAAGTAGTGTTTTATTCCAGCTCGCAAGATCACATAACTATCACACGCCAGTGCTCATTCCAAGACTCTCTTTTACTCCAGTCAGCGTCCCAAGATATACTCCTCAACACTCACTCTTAATTTCTTACAACATCAAAGCATCATTCATCACCTTCTTGTATACAATGACTGTATTCTACAGTGACCGTTACCAATGACCATTTGTGGTCTGGTCTGGGGACAGGGAGTCTACCTGGGGGTGATAAACTCTAGGGGGCTCGTCCGTGGTAAGGGGAAAGGAAGAACCACAGATACAAACAATGTTCTCAGTTAATGTGTCCGCCCATAAGACTTGCCCTACCAACTTTCAAGTGGAGTCCCAATTTGCCTAACTCTGGGACCGTAATATATATATATATATATATATATACATACATGATATATATGTGTTATATTGCATTATATAACCGTGCAACCAACAAAAAATCGCCAATCTTCATTTTTTTTTTCTTTTGGTTTGGACTCAAAAAAGATGAAACGGGTCAACCTATAGCCAATCTTTAGTTTTGATATTATCTGAAAGAGCAATTCTTATATAGGATTTAAAACAACACCTAAATTTGTGTTTACAGCTGTTTTTCAAGACCACCATTTTGTAGAATAGTATAATTAGGTGTGTCTTCTAGTCCCTTTATGTCTTTTTATGTCTTGAAACCCTTTACACACTCTTCATTGTCAACTTGAATAACTCTTTCAAAAATAATCCTACTGCTTTGAAAGTCCACATTAGTCATTGGTATAGAATGTGTTAATAATTCCTTTAACGGCGCTAGTCGTTAAAAGGGGTTTACACTCGCTCACTGACTCGTTTTTTGCCTTTGAGGGCGTCCGGCGCTAGTCGGAGCCTGAGAGCAGGCGGCATACGCAAAGAGCGCCGCCGAAAACATGAACGAATGATCTCCTTTGATGGTTCCCGATGGCGCAACCGCATTAGTACGCTTAGCAGTGCGCGTGGGAAAGCTGAACATTTAGCGTGGGAAAGGCAGTTAATGTGAGAAGGGATCATTCTGTACGTGGATTTCACGGAGAGAGCATCAATTTCGGGCCCTCGCTTAAATTATTGTATAGAGCTATTCATTCGGATACAAAAATCGTCAACTCTTGCTACGATCAGAGGCAGTGGAAATTCCAACATGCCAAAGCACAGGCCAAAACATTCGCAGAGGAAAACTTCACGGGCTGCAGCATCGGCCAGCGCTCCTCCGGTACCGACAAGAGCAAGGAGGATTGCTCGGAATGCTCCCGCACCCAGTACACGCCGGGAAGCAACGACTACTCCCCCTCCAGTGTCCTCGCGATCCGCGGGGGTCGGCGGCCCGAAGCCCAGCAGACGAACATAATACAAGCCGGGGCCCCGGCGCAAGTACCGCTGTTAGGCAGCCGGACTACAGTGTGCAGACGGAGGACCGTGCTACGGGGCAGGCGGCCGGGAGAGCTCATGTGACGGCCCAGCCTGAGCAGGACATGGGTGACGGCCCAGCCTGAGCAGGACATGGGTGGCGCGGTCGGCGATAACGGTGAGTACCCAAATGAAGGGCTACTAGTGCCTTGGCCTACGGTGACCGTACATAAGGTTAATGAAATGCCTGTGATCGAGGTCGATGAACAGGGTCAGTCGTTAGACACTGGATTCCCGAAGCCTCCCCTGATGTCGACACCTAGGGAAGAGCTAGGTTCAACGGTTCCCATATCGATCAAAGAAAAGATATGGAAGGGCGAGTTTGTAGATTTGGGTTGTTTACTCAAGAATGCCCCGATTCAAAGTGATCAAACCCCTATGGTTTTGACATATTCAGGTGCTGCACTACAACTACAGCCGCAGCGCAAAGTCCCACGAATTACCACCATAGAGCAGTGGACTAGTGCCTTCACTGTATACGCATCAGTGTATACCGAGAGACACGGTTCCCGGGCGAGAGAGTTGTTCAAGTATATGGACGTCGTTAGATCTGCTGCCCGTTTCCCCGGCTATGGCTGGCGCACATATGATACCCAGTTTCGCTTGAGGCAAGAACGCGAACCGACTAGGTCATGGGCGGTGCTGGATAGCGAGCTGTGGCTGATGACGGCTGCCGCACCGTATACGATGCAGCCTATTGCTCACGGCAGTGCTGGCTTTCGCCGGACCAATTTTCGTTTCGCCAGGCAATCAGATCGCAGTGGGAGCCGACCAGGAGGTCGCCGCTACTGTTTCGCTTTCAATGGCGGGCAGTGTGTCAGAAAGCAATGTCCATTTGTCCACGCATGCGAGCGATGTGGACAAAGCTCCCATGGCATGTTCCGATGTCCACAGGGGCGAACTGGGAAAAAGAACACTAGCAACAACGCCGATTAAGTTGAACCGTATGACCCCCTTTTTGCGCTCTTATACTAATACTCAAGATGCACAATTTTTGCATGAAGGCTTTGATAAAGGGTTTCGTATTGGTTACACAGGTCAACGGGTAGCGGTTAGAACTCGTAATTTGCTATCGGCTTACGAACATAAAGAAATTTTGCGTAATAAATTGCAAAAAGAGATAGAATTAGGTCGTATCGAGGGGCCCTTTGAACGTCCTCCTTTTCATAACTTCCGGTGTTCCCCAGTAGGGCTCGTGCCCAAGAAGACTCCTGGAGAGTTTCGGATGATCCACAACCTTTCAGCTCCAAAATCTAACTCGGTCAACGGTCAAATAGATCAGGCTAGCTGTTCAGTAGTGTATGCAAGTTTTGATGATGCCATAGCACTTGTGCAAAAGGTGGGCATTGGCTCATGCATGGGGAAGGCTGATGTAAAATCAGCTTTCCGCCTGTTGCCTGTGCATCCAGACGATTTTGATTTACTGGGTATGCGTATTGATGGTAAATTCTACTATGATAAGTGTATGCCTATGGGGTGTTCAATTGCATGTTCAGTATTTGAGAAGTTCAGTTCATTTGTGGAATATTGTTGTCAGGTAGTTGCAAGTTCCAGAAATACATTGCATTACCTTGATGACTTCTTCTTTGTGGGTAGATCAGAGGTTGAATGTAGGCACTTGATGTGTAGTTTCAAGGCAACATGCGAGCGTCTTGGGATACCAATAGCACATGAGAAGACTGAGGGACCGGTCACATCGATTACATTCCTTGGTCTGCAGATCGATTCCAAGGCTTCCATAGTTCGCGTACCGCAAGAGAAAGTGGCTTCTCTTCTCGATATGATAAATATCATGTTGAATAAGGAAAAGGTGACGTGTAGGGCCTTGCAATCGGTCATAGGTAGTCTCAACTTTGTGTGCAGGGCTGTAGCTCCGGGGCGAGCATTCCTACGGCGTTTAATAGACTTGTCCATTGGGGTACGCGAGCAGCACTATAAGATCCGGCTTTCTCGCGGGGCGCGGGACGACCTGCAAGCTTGGCAGCAGTTTTTGTGCAGCTTTAACGGCAGGGTCATTTTCCCAGATCATCATACATGGAGCAACGACGAGTTGCATTTCTACACAGATGCATCTGGGAGCATTGGTTTTGGTGCTTACTTTCAAGGCAAATGGACGCAGGGGAGGTGGCCAGACGGCGTTCATACCCCTTTGTATTCCATAGCACTGCTAGAGCTCTTCCCCATAGTAGTCGCGTTACTGTTATGGGGATCACAACTGGAGAATAAGCGTGTGTCGTTCTGGTCTGATAATCAAACTGTTGTTGCAGTTATCAATTCTCAGACGTCGAAATGCCCTTTAATCATGGGGCTAATTAGGAAGCTAGTGGTCACTTGCCTGCAGCACAACATACGTTTTGGTGCTCGCTATGTCCCAGGGGCTCGTAATAACATCGCGGACGCTCTTTCTCGTTTCCAGAACGAGCGTTTCCGTCTGCCGGCACCGGAGGCGGATTTGGAACCAGGTCCGCTGCCTACCCATCTTTGGGAGACCTTCAGCAAGAGTGGTCGGACTTAATGGATGCATCTAGGGCCCGCAATACTCAGGCAGTTTATCATCAGGCTCAGGAGGCCTTTAGTAAGTTTATATCAATTTATTTTCCCGGATCTTATACACCATGCTCATATGAACAGGTAGCGTTGTTTATTTCTTATTTATCGTTGCAAGGTTATGCAGCCTCCACTATTGTTACATATGTTTCTGGTCTGTCATTTCATTTGCGGGCGCAAGGACTCCCTGATGTAACAAAGCATTTCGTAGTCAGTCGTTTGTTAGATGGTTGCCGGCGATGTCGTTCGAGGGCCGATTCGCGCTGTCCTATCACGATCTCGATACTGAAAAAAGTGCTGTCATGTCTTCCGGCAGTCTGTACGTCCTATGATGCTATGCTTTTTCGAGCCTGTTTCCTAGTGGCATTTTTCGGATTTTTGAGAGTTGGTGAGTTTACCAGTGCCTCTCGCTCAACGGCTGAGGTCAGCCTTCGAGCAGATGATGTGGCAGTGTGCGGGCTGTCTCCCGAGCGACACATAAGGATTTTCATTCGGTCCTCTAAAACAGATCAACATGGCCGGGGTTGCTATATCATGATTCCAGAGGCACCCGGTAATCCCATCTGTCCAGTTCGGGCAGTGGTGCATTATTTGGCAGTAAGACCTCAATGTGGGATCGCATTATTCTGCGGATTCGATGGGGGCCATTTGACTAGACGCCGGTTCACCGATGTGTTGAGGAAATGCTGCACTGCCCCCCCCCCCCCCCCCCCCCCCCCCCCCCAAGGAAAAACGCAGTATCTAACATTTTTGGCGATTTTCACTTTTTTGCATAAATATAGTCAGTGGACAATCCTTCTTCATATGACATTTTCAGATTTTTGAAAAAATGTTTAGAAAGCCACTTTTCCGTAACTGCCAAACGCAGTATCTACACTCAACTTGCACTTTCCCCAAGGAAAAACGCAGTATCTACATGATGAATATTTCCCCAAGGAAAAACGCAGTATCTACAAAGCTAGTCTTAATTACCAGACACTGTTATTTATATATGCTGGTTGTTCTGTAATTTGAACGTTAATTACTTTCTTTAGATATACTTGCTCAATAATAAGACATAATGTTCAAAATATCTAACCAAAACAATACTGATTAGTAAATATTTTGATGAGATCGTGATCCTAATATAAAACACAGTGTGTGATTAAGACTAACCGAGTGCACATTAAACAATACAACAACAACACTGACAGCTTGCAGCTAGCTGCACTGATGCTGTGCAGCAGTCAGCACAGGGCCCGGCTAGTCAGCATACAGTGGGAGTGTGTACTTGGAATAAAACAAAATGTTGTCGTGGGGAAAATTACTCGTGAGCCTAGCCCTCAAGAAAAATTGATCTGCAGATAATGAGTAAGTTATTAAAAACTATTTCAATATTGAAAGAATAAAGCTGATTGTTTGTCACACGAAGCGAAGTAAACACAATGCATGTTTGTCACACGAAGCGAGGTAAACACAAATGCATACATTTGTGTTTACTTCGCTTCGTGTGATAAACGATCAGCTTTATTCTTTCATATTCTACCTGAATGATGAACATTATCCGTACTATAACTTGTTGTGAAGTAACTTTGTTAGGCCTAGACCCTTGTCAAAATTCCTCAGGCTCCGAATCCGAAAGTTTCTTCGAAAGGCAATAGATCTATTTCTGTTGTATCGGATAAACGTCAGGTTATGTAACATGTTACACCCTCCCTTAGATCTAAGTCTAAGTCTTTTAGACTTGTCTAGACAGTAGGCTATGCCTAACGTTTCTAATGTTAGACTTAACGTTAATCAGAACTTTCAGGGTCCGTATTCCGAAAGTCTAAAGAAAGATCTAGTGTAGGACTTGACTAGGCCTACTCTAGTGCTAGGGCAGGCCTGTAGTAAGAAGTCTAAAACTTAACCACTTTTTAGAATCCTAAGTCTAGTGAAGTGTCAATGTTCAATTATCTACTCCATACCATACTTAGGCCTATGTCTTAAAATTACAGAGTTGACAATACTATAGATTAGGGTCCATGGCAAAAATAGGTACCCACGGTAAATGGACGAAATAGAGAAAGTTAAGAATAAGTTGTATTTTAATTCTTATCGGATCTAACGTTAGACAGTGTCAAGACCCTAACCGGTTAGTAAGACTGGGTTGCGTAAAATGCATGCATGATCCCATGCTGCATGCTACATAACTTACAAGTAAAAAAAAGTTAGGCCTACATTACAAATTTACATGACGTTAAACTTAGGTTCAATCCAGAAGGAATAGGCCTAGAGAGCGGATGTCACTTCATTCCAGACCGGTTCTAGATGTATTTTTTTTTCTAATCAAAGAGTCCTGGCTCGTGTAGGGCTTAAACCTTCTGCAGTTCTAACGTTAGGCTATCTTTTTTTTTTTTCTGTGAGCATCGTGCATGTATAGCCTGAGGCGGTAGACTCGTGTAGCCTGCTACGTAGCCAGCCTAGAATAAACGATATAAAAACTAGACCTAGTCTAGATCGATCTAGGTCCAGACATCCGATTTAGATTTATTTTGGTCTAGACAGACTGTAACCTAGACTGTACAGATCTAGATCTAGTATTCTAGATGCTAGTTAGCGGCTAGGCCATGTAGCATCACATTACAGCCCTGGCAAGCTTCATATGTGACCCTGCACCTCAAAACAAACAAAAAGTCACCAGTCATGAATTTTTAGTTAAGACCATATTCTGAAAGAGCAGACTTTAAGCTTTAAAATGATGTATAACTCAAATCAAATGGACTCTCCTAACTTATCTAAATATTGGAAAGAAAGCACAAACTTAGGAAAAGTGTAAACTGAGAAAAGAGGCTCTGAAGTACAGTGTCTATTCAAGCGCTTAATCTTTACCAAACCGTGCTGGTTGTGCAATGAATGGGACAAAAAACAGGAAGTAAACCACCAGAGTAACAACAATGAAGGGATTATCAGATTAAACTGAAATTAAGCAGGCCTCATTAACACATTCTGTCCATAATTAATGCCAACTTTCAAAGCAGTAGCACTATTCTTTCAAAAGTTATTAGAGTTGAAAGTGAAGAGTGTGGACAAGGTTTTTAGAAATGAAAAAGGGATTCTAAAGACACACCTAATCACACTATTCTACCAAAAATGTTCGAGATAAACTGCTAAAAAAAACACACTTTCCTGCCCGTTTTATGATACCAAATTTTAGCATGATGTAAAAGAAGACCCGCTCTTTCAGAAAATATGAAAAAGTCAAGTTCAGCTAGGTTGACCCGTTTCACTTATTTTCAGTCCTCACGCAAAATCTTTGCGTGCGACTTTATGTTCGTTTTGAGGTGCACGGTCACATATTAAACACGTATCGACGTAACGTTAGGCCTACAGCAAGATCGGTCTGGGATACACTTTTAAGCAAAACGTTCCAAGAACGATCTGTTATTTAATAATCTTATGAAGCCTACTCTGTAATCAGGGGATAAATGGGGGGGGGGGGGGGGGGGGGTGGAGGGTGCATCCCCCAGGGCCAGAGAATACTTGAACAATGATGTATACATGCATACATAATTATGGCAGAAGATTAATCCTAGGCATTCCGCTGTAGATACTGCGTTTTTCCTTGGGGAAATTCGTTCCATTGTAGATACTGCGTTTTTCCTTGGGGAAATCAGTCAATTGCGTGGGGTTTCCCCAAAGTATCTACATTTTCATCAATAACTGAAAAACAAAACAAAAACACAAAATGATATTTTCCAGGAAAATTGGTAGCTAGATAGACTAAACTTCCACAATGAAGGAATTTTTCAAAAGAGTATATTTTCCAGGGGCTTTGGCAAAAAGATAAAATGGTGAATATCTCGGTTGTTTAGAAATGGAGCTGGATGTAGATACTGCGTTTTTCCTTGGGGGGGGGGGGGGGGGTGCATGTCCATGTTAAGTATGCCAGAGTCGCGTTTTACCATCCACTCATTCCGAATAGGTGCTGCCACGGCGGCAGCAGTAGCGGGTTTTGACTCACAGGCAATCCAGCAGATGGGGCGCTGGGTGACAGATACACATAAACGTTACATTCGCATAAATTTGGTAGGGGCAGAATAATCCCTCACATGTTTGGGACACTTATGTTCGTAGATTCATGTTGCTATAGTTACTAGAATAGTGGATATGTTTTTGTTATGTTGGTATATACTGTGGTATGCTGAGGAACGAGGGTCTTGTTCGCTATAAAATTCACTTTGAGCACATAAACTTTGGTAAATTAACATGTTGTTAGATTATAGATCAGTTCAAGTATGATTAACCCAGTTTAGTAGGGTTAACCCAGCTTAGAAATTGTGAATTATGTCGAAAAGTACGGACAATTTCACTATATACAAATGCTGGGGCACATAGAGCAAATATTTGGTTGAGCTAGACGCTGCCGGGTGATAGTTTTCTTTGTTTTGCAGGCAGGCGAGGCCGGCGTACGATCCTGGTAGTTGGGGACTCAATAGCGTACTGGGCCGGGAGATTCGCCAGTCGAGAGGGAGTCCAAGCAATGAGGCAGCGGGCTCCAGTCCAATGGAGAGGATATAGGGGGCTTCGTCTCGGCCAGGTTCATAGCAGGCTGGAATCGATTCTTTCGTCTCAGCACTTCTGCAACTTGTCACACGTCATCATCCACGCGGGTACAAACGACATCGGGTTTTTTCCGAAGAAAGCACTGATGGAGCTGGTTTCAGAGACAATGTTTAAAGTGCAGCAACTTCTTCCAGAAGCAATAATTGTTTGGTCGGAAATCCTGTCAAGGAGGAAATACGCCCGTTTTGCGGATTCCCATCAGAATCGGGCTGATAGGATTCGCCTTGCTATGAACAAGCGAGCACGCGCATGTTGTCTGCAAGCAGGGGCTCCTGTTATTACGCATCAAGCCATTCGACATCATGACGCCACTCTTTACCGACAGGACGGCATACACTTATCCGATGTTGGCATAGCACTATTTCTAACAGACCTCCGAAGCGGGATAGCCGACATGATATGAGCTAGGTGTGGTTTGCTTTTGTTTTGTTTTGTTTTTGTCTTTTTTTTATGTGTCAGTTGCCTCCCACTCGCACTAACGTGGGCACACCAATAATATGATGCACCACAAATCTTTATTGATACAGGTATGTACTCTGATTTTGGCAAAACCTATAACGTCTGTTTAATGAGCTAGGAGTGATTTGTTTTTGTTGCCCTTTTCACTCTCATGTACTGAGAAGTTTGTAAAACAATTAGTGAGGTTGGTAATGAAAGGTGTTCATTAGATTGATAAGGGAGTCTATTAGATCGTTCTTAGTTCGATAACTCCCAAGTTTGGTAGTAAATGTTTTGTAATGTTTCTTGGGGCCTGTCACAAAATGCCTTTACTAGGATGTGAACTAGCTCTTGTTCCGATGTGTGCTTTCAAGATTAACGTTGTGTATATATATAGCAAAACAGCAACAACAAAATATGTGTAACGTGGATCTTTATCGCGTCCCCCCTTTTACCGCTGTACGGCTCTCCTGCGCATTGGCGGCGGGCTGTGCCCGTATGGCGGAAATTGTTCATTTCTGGGCCTCTGCGCAGATGTAGTTTATACAGTACATGAAATGTTTTCCACTTGTTATGTCAAACTCGTAGGGAAGGGTGTATTTCGGAATGTTTGTTTTATTAACAATTGTTATTGTGGCCATTTATGCATCAAGAGGCACCGTGAGGAAAGCCGGCGGGTCACGGACGCGCCCGCCTGTGACTAGTGCCGAGCACTTTTCTGATGCAGGGGGCTTTTGTATATGAGTCTGTACGCGCTTGTGGGTTCCGAGTTGAGTGGGCTCGCCTGTCAATCAGAGAAGTCCATTGTAGTTATACTCGATGGGATTACTTCTCGGATTACCATGCAGGGAGTCCTCCGACAAGGGCCTAAGAGGCAAGGCGGGATCCGGGGTGCTTGTCTGTAGGTGGCCCGTACGCAGAGAGCACTGCCATATATGTTGTTGTATTCCACGGTGCAGATGCTCGTCATGAGATGAATACAAATTTGCGGAGAGAAAACCCGGGTCCTTCCAGAGTTAGACATAGCAGTGGCGTGTTTGAAAGCATTTACTACTTGGATAATATTTCTGTTTGTCGATGTAAAATTACCGAATCCTGAAACCGGAAAGTATAATTATGTATAACAAGCATTGGTATGATCATGTTGTTACTTTCTCGTCTATAAAGTGTACAACCCTATCATGTTATCATGAGTAACTATGTTATGTAATGTGGTAAGCACTTTTTGTTTTGGTAAACTTGTACTCTCCAATAAATCCACGAACACGCATACTCCATTCTCAGTTTGTATTTATGTCGGAAGTGCTGTGAGTGTAAAGGATGATGAATTTAGCTTAATTCGACAATTCCTCCATTGTTGTTTCTATGGAGTTTCACATCCTGCTTTTTGCCCCGTGCATTGCACTGAGATTGGCTTGGCATGATTAAACGCTTGAATATACCATTTCAACTCCTCTTTTCTCATTAAACACTTTTCAGACTGCGTACCTTCTTTCCATTATTTTGGTTAAGAAAGTCTATTTTGTTAGCAATACATCATTTTAAAGCTTAAGGGTTTTCTCTTTCAGAATATGCTTGTCTGGCGACTTTTTGTTGGTTTTGTATTGCATCTCTACTGTCTCCACTAGTGTAACTTCAACTTCTAGCCCATTACTGTCCCCCACTCTTCACTTTTTGCCCTCCTCACAATCCCCTTATGTCGCTTCTCTCTTCATTTCTCCTCTTTCTAGGCTCTTCTACCAAACAACGATCCGGTTAAGGACTACATACATATATAGTGTCACCGCAAATCTTTCTCCGTCATTTACTTCACCTTGCAAACCTTCAAACAACACATAATTATGCATATAGGTGTGTGTATGTGTGTGTGTGTGTGTGTCCATGCATCACATAACCATACATATATAATATGATTATGTTACTTTTCATATATCAAAGATCAACTTCACTTTTACAAGACAGAAATGTGATCATGTATGATATCATATATATGATACATATAAACTATATCATACGAACATATTTCTGCCTTGTAAAAGTGAAGTTGGTCTTTGATATAAATTATGAAAACTAAGATGATCATGTTTCGGAGATTGAATGTATGTGTATTGAGTAAAGATATAGGCCTACATGAATTGTTTTGTCTTTCTAGCAGCTTGTGAAATATTAAACACAGTTTATGTATGTAGAATGTGTACACACATACAAACACACACTCACTCACACACACCCACACATACACACACACTTTTCTTGTACCTTAAGAGAAGAAAAAGACTTTCTCTTTACAGCCTCATAGGTCTAATGCAACTTCCAAAACGGTTATTATGATAATGATCATTACTAAGTATATTGAAAGATAGTAAGTTATTCACGAGCAATGCATTAATATCATTTAACAGCATAGTGCGCTTTTTTTATTCGAAATTCAAAATGTATCTACTGCTGCTGTTTACTAATCACAACATCAGCATAAGAAATTGATTTGGAGATGTTATTGTTATGCAATCATACAACTATTTGCTTTTGACACCAGTAGCCCGTGCAAAGCAGTTGAAAGGGTTTGAAAAATGTTGAAAAAAAATTGCAATCCGTTAGCTTTAGCTGAAGGACCCAAGACATGCAATATATTCAGTCTATACCAATCTGTCTAATTTCATACCACAATATACATATCTGACTTTTAAAAACACCCAAATTCAAAAAAGCTCTCCAGGGTTATGTAGGATCACTGATATGCGATATTTCATGGTTTGGACAATTAAAAGCATTTCAAGAAGAAGTTCGGATTTTAGGTTACTAACCAAAATGCATCATAATCATGTTCACGATCAATTTGGTTGTTCAGTTATGAGGTTTGAACATTTTCACCTCATCTAATTTAAAACTTGATTTGTTTTCATCTCTTCTATGTGAAAATACAGTGAATATCCTTTGTCTTTCTTGTAAAGCTTTCAGCCTTAGTCTGCTCGTCACGACAATAACATTTTGATATAAAATCAAGTATATCGATCAGTCATTTTGAGACAAAATCCCCATTAAAATATCTTCTCTGCAATCAAAGTATTGTCAGGTTTTGCATAATTACATCTAATAGCCTGGTAAATCCCTTCTCCAAGAAAGGTATCAATCAGTTGTATTGCGACGAATTTTCTGGGTGCGTTCGTGATGAGAGTTGTGGATGAATGTCATGGATGGCGAGAGTTCAAATTGTGATTTCACGCACACGCATATCCCATACGATTTGTCGTAGAGGGAGAAAAATTAATAACAAGAGAAGTATCGAGTTCACTTTATTCGTATTTCATTAAAAGAAGACATCACGTACTGATAAGACGAGCGTCAATACAACATCACACATAATAGCGAGACATTCAAAGGCTAACACATCATGCGGTCTCGAACTACTCGCTCCAAGTCCAGTTTTGTAAAAACAGAGCGTAAAGGGAAAATTTCTCGTAATTGCCAAAACAGACGTTTATATACGATCTATACCTGGGCTGTCGCGTGCCGTAAAGCTGGGCGATCCAGTTACCATGCAGAACATCCGAGGGAGGCACCTCCCTGGTCAGTTTCCCAAAGAAGGCAGAGGCGCATGGATGTATAACTGGGTCATGACCTAACTTTCTGAGATCAAGTCGGCCTGGTCTATATTCAAGCTTGGTCGAGAAAGGGCAATTTTAGAATCAAGGCGGACCGATCTAGTGAGTATGCAACTGGATCAGCTATTTGATATCGGGCCGAACTAGTTCTATGGATGGAGAATCAGATCAGGGATGCATCATTAGATGAAACTGTAACAGTTCGAAACATGATGGTGTCAGCATTTAACAATCACAACGAAGAAGTCGAACAGGGTTCGTAAATATACATGATGAAATATTCTAGGTGAATAGTGGTACAAAAAATAATCGTATGCAGCATTTTTCTTCTTTCAAAAACCGTCACAGTATGATTTAATTTTTCGTTGGCCGCTGTGTTGTAATTTTATTTTGGGGTTATTTTTCTTTTTCATATCTGTATGTTTTACAAGATTTCACTCACTTCTTCTAGTGCAGTGCTTTCAGTGCAGTAGTTGTACAACAAATCGAAGGAAAATCAAAGTTGTGAAGAAATAACTGTTATTACCTGAAGAGATATGCGCTGTATATACTTATAAGCCACCATCTATACACTTCTACGTCAGATTCCTTCAAAAGTTACACCTGTTATTTCTTGGTGGTGGTCTTTTAGATAGCTGCTTCCAATAAATCTTTTTTCGCGGCACTCCACAATTCTTTGTATTCACCAAAGCTTATGATGAGTAAGAATAAGAATCTAACATTTCCAACGCGTTAGTGTCTTTTAAATTTGGTTTGTTTGAAAAACACGCCAATTATGGGACAGAAGTGTTTTTGCACCGATTCCCTTCCGATGAATGTTAAAGGACTATGATTACAGACTTGAAAAATTGCATGGACAACATTGATATAAGATACAGCAACAATATGCAACACTGCAGAACATACTTTTTCTCGAAGATATGAGTACATCTACAGTAAACAATAAAGAACTTTCCGGTGTTTTCTATACATAGTCACGTCGTATTCCAGACTAAATCTTGAAAAGTTATTACAGGCTCTCTAGAGATTTAGGTTATCGGGAATGCATTCGTAGAATACCGATTTGATTTTACCATGGGAGATTTGTGTTCTACGAAGTTCTATTTCAGAAGACGTCTTACCTTTGTACAAAAAATCTCTGGGAGATCTTTTGTCCTTGTCAACGCTTTCACCAGCATACGTTTCAAGAATGAGGTACCCATTTTCATCTACCCCATGTTCTTCTCTTCCTTTGCTTAAGTAAATTGAAGTAGAGTAAGAAGGATCGTTCAGGTTTAAAGGAGGAGGGACATGTTCATAATTTCTACCGATAGTCGGGTACTCAGGGTCATGTTGCTGTTCTCTGATGGCTACGGATTGGTCGAAAGTTGAAGGGATATCTTCATAAACTGGTGACTGGAAATTCCCGGATCTCGTAGAGTCGTCTACAGGCCTGTAAGGAAGGGATAGTGCTCCGCAAGGTGAAGGTTCAATGGATAAAGCATCGTCCAGGACAAATGTCCCTGTTGAATCACAACGAGCTTGAGGTTTGATTGTAAGTACTCTGCTTGGACTTATACACTGGCTATGAGGTACCCGTTTTCATCAGTATCTTTTTCATATGATGCGAAAGTATCCGTACGTAATGGAATATCTTTTTTAATGGTCTTCATGACAGTTCCTGACATGTTCATGTATTGCTCTGTCCTTGCATTACCTCTAACGTTTTGATACTGGGCAAGGTATTCACCGTCTTGGTCTATGACGTCATGGAAATGCCGGGAATTCGTGCCCGATGAATCTTCGATCATTTCCGCTTCAAAATTGGGATCCTGTCAAGCAATGTCGAGAGTTTAAAAATACATACATGTGTATTTTTTTTTTTTTTTGGGGGGGGTGTTTTGTTTTATGCTGATTAGATATGATTTGACTTTATTCAATCTTTATGACTCTGTAATGGATGGCTTTCAAGAGAAGATCATGAGACTTCCTTAATCTGTATCTGACTAACGAAGGCCTTCATTATTTCAATACCCGAAAAAATACAGAAAAAATATTTGAAACTTTAACCATTTTAACCATTCAAAAGTCCCCTACAGTCCGCGATATGAACGAATAGACAAACATATTTCAGAACTTACAAACTGAAAGCAGCAACCACCAATCTGGGCACCGTGAACGTTGTCAACCTTGACAAAATGTCACTCTCTGACAATTTCAGTAAAATCTTTGGTTTTGATTGGCTGAGAAGCTCTGGTGACTGAATGTTACTATGCTGATTTTTAGAGACTGACAACTTTCATAAAACGGTGCCCTGGAAGATAGTTATAAGTTATAATTGACTCACCTCCGAAGAGTTCTGGTAGATGTGATACACTCTCTTCTGACGAGAGGAGGCATCCTCATTTCTGTTGCCCGGATGTTCTGTTGAAGAATGATGCACTGTGCACGAGTCGGGAGAGATGTTGGGATTCGAGCTATTCGGATCTGCTGGGCGCCTACGTTTGCTTTTGACGTGACAATGGAAAAAAAAATACATGAAATTAAATGATTTACTCAGTTTTCGATCAAACACTTGTAATAAAAACAAATCCTGACATATATGAGAACAGTTATACAGATTTATGACTAATCAATTCGTTTTGATAACATACTTGCATGTAAATGTAAATACTCTGTGTACGATTTACTTCACACAAAAAAGAATCTAAATATCATTGGTCATTGTGTATGTGTGTGTGTGTGTGTGTGAGGGGGATCTAACCGTTAGATATAATATTTACGCGTTCGTGTGTATTAAATATCAAGTTTCTTCATTGCATTAAAACTAAATGTTTCTTCGTGCAATGTCCCTCTTGTCCATGTTGTCCGCGCATACAAATTCAAATAAAGACACGTTGGAGAATGAAATATGCTAGTAAACTTTTTCTGTGATGGTTGTAACAAACCATGTATCGAATGAAGACCAGCATTATATATATATATACATATATATATATATATATATATATATATATATATATATAGAGAGAGAGAGAGAGAGATGTATATATATATATAGAGAGAGAGAGAGAGAGAGAGAGAGATAGATACATATATATTATATCTCAAACTGTTATAATAGATATCATAGATAAACTTATAAACTGATATGTGGTGAAAAATATACCTAGATATTTGAGTTCTTAGTTTGTCAATGTGTCATCCGGCAGGGGGTTAATGGGGGGGGGGGGGGAGAGGGATGGGGGATTCCCCACTTGTGGAGGAAGGGGGTGGTCTGTACAAACATCCCCCTGAAATTAAAAAAAAAAGAAAAATGAGAAATGTGATTGTATTGATTTCGGTATGATGCATGACGTTCGCACGCGCGCCTAGTGAAAGCTAAACAGAGTTTAACAGATCTTTTTAGGATTTATTTATCCATAATTTTCTCAAGCAGTCGCTCATTTCTCTCGCTCAAAAAATAGTCATATTGGGTGCTTCTCGTTATTCCGGAGGTTCGTTATCTCGAAGCTTCGTTAATCCGAAACACAGAAATTCCCTATACCTGGATAAAAAATGGAAAATGGTTCGTTAATCCAATCATTAATTGTGGAATTATTCCGGAGGTTCGTTATTTCGAAGCTTCTTGATAATCCGAAAGAGAAATAGGGTACGCTATTCCGAAGGTAAACTAATCCAGAAATGAAATAAGGTTCATTATTCCGAAGTTTCGTTGATCCGAAAATGAAATAGGATCCGTTATTCCGAAAGTTCGTTATTCCGAAGGTTCGTTAATCTGAAAATGAAATAAGGTTCGTTGGTCCAAAAATGAAAGAAACTCACTGTAATGACAAAATACGTTGTCTTAAATAAAAAAAAAAATAAAAAAGACTGCTAGGATATTATTTAGGCAACGGAAAATCGATATTGTCTCTGGGGAAGACGATACACGTACAATTGTACATATTTTCGGGTAAAGCACGTCGTGGTGCTTGAAAAAGTGGCGTAGATCAAGCGTCTTGATTTTAATTCAATCTGAACCTAACCTGAGCGACTGGATTTAGAGCGTATCGGGGACTGTGTGATCTTTTTACTGCCTACCTTCAGCCTCCCTCACATCTTTAATGATAATAACAGTAACGACAATAAGACTAATACAGAAAATAATAATAAGCAAGAACAAGACTAAAAAGTAGAATTGATGGTAGTAATGGCAATAATTATCAATGGTAACAATGATGATAACGCATAGCAACTGTAATTATTGCAAGATTCATAGTTACAAGTGTCGTTACCGGTATCAGCATTTCATGATCATTAATCCCATAATGAATCGACTTGCGGCAGAGCCAGGGTGAACTGGCAGTGGAAGGGAGAGGAGGCATGGGAAGAAACGTGATCTTAACTAGGGGCGTTGCAGCATTCTTTTCAAAGGGGTGTATAGCACGCTAACCATTGTATCTGTTCATAATTATCATAATTGACAAAGTTTGAATCTCAGGTTGATGTTCGTCATGTTCGTTACCTTTGAAAATTGCCTTTTGAGTGAAATACCATGCCATCAAGGAAGATGCACATTTATCTTAACCGTCATGCAAGCACATTACAGCTAAGGGTTCGAAACTAGGACGGCGTCCCAGCCTACTGGAAAGCCTATGAAAATGATGTCATTTCATACAGAAATTATTGTTCTTATCTTAAATATTGTAAATTTGAACGTTCAATTGATGATAATGCTAGTATGGACAAATATCTGGAACTTCGTAACAGTTATCACTAGACCACTAGGTTTTAATTTTAGTGAACTACTTAATTGGAACTTTGTGTACTTCATGATTTGTGTTATGGTTGATGGCAGTGTTCTTGTTCTTCCAATTGTTCTTTCTCACTCAGAATGAAATGGTTTGGGCACGTCATTCATGCCAGAGCATCGCCTACCACGTGAAGTTTACTACAGTGACTTCAACACAGCCACGACCACATGGACGCCCTCCCCTCCGGTGGAAGGACGCAGGGATACGGGATCATCCCTGCCGATCCTTGAAAACCAGGCGAGGAACGTAAAGGGACACACCGTCCTACGCCTAAGTCAAGTAAGTAGATACTTACTATGTACGAAAACATGTAATAGACTTGTGTTAATACAGATCATTTTACCGAGAACAGATCTCTCATATAAAACAAGAAATAGTTCAGAAAAGAATTCAAGATCTAGATGCCGAACCACCCCCCCCCCCACACGCACACACTCGAGCACACACGAGCACATACGCGCAAACCACACACATCTATGGAAAGAGAAACAGAAGTTAATAGAGAAAGAAATTACTGTACAATCACTCACTTTTTAAAAGAATGTTTACAACAAGCCATCATGGAAATACCGACACACAGTACGAGGATGATACACAGAAGGATTCCCAGGATGAATATTAAAAGAGTAACCTTTATCTGATGAACTCCAGGAACTGGAAAAAAACACAACATGTGGAAAATCCTAAAAACACAATGTACTTTTAAGATTTTACGTAATGTCTCTAAAATTATGATTATGTCTTCACATATCGAAAATTAAAGAAATTGTGAAGTGACTCACCATAAATCACTAAACATAAATTATGGCGTTAAGTTTATTTCTCATAATTGTCATTTAATTCGATAATAACACCACATGTTATTATTTAAAATTACATAAATTAGTTAGTATTATAATACTATGACATCAGAAAACCATGGGGAAAAAAATAAAGAAAAATCATCGCGAATGCTCGATCGAGTCTCTAACAATCTGTGTTATTTGTATCAAACAAATTTAATGACGAACTGCTTTCAATGTTTAGCGGGAGCTGTTCGTTATTCCGAAGGTTCGTTAATCCGAAACACACAAATTCCCTATAAATAGTTAATCCGAAAATGAAAAGGGGTTCGTTAATCCTAACATTTGTGGCGTTATTCGGAAGGTTTGTTATTCCGAAAGTTCGTTAAACCGAAAATAAAACAGAATTCGCTAATTCCGAGGCTCGTTTATCCGAAAATGAAATAGGGGTCATTATTCCGAAGGTTTGTTAATCCGAAAATGAAATAGGGTTCGTTATCCCGAAGGTTCGTTAATCCGAAAATGAAATAGGGTCCATAACGAACCTTCGTAATAACGAGCTTGTTTCATTTTCGGATTAACGAACCTTCGGAATAACAAACCTTATAAATACATTTTTCGGATTTACGAACCTTCGGAATAACGAACTGTAACAAATATATATACAAATTTTTTAATGAAAACACCAATCCAATTAGAATGTAATAAATAAACTGAAATCTATGTATTCAAACCATCACGAAGTTATGCTTTCAACTACATTTGAACGTCATACCGAGAAATAGACGAGACAAAATAAGGAACTTAAACTGCTAATCTAATTCGGACACGAATCTCACCAAAAGAAGATGTGCCGATTGTCTGCTGTAATGTCGTCAATTCCTGAGTAGCCTGAATGTCACCTATGGACAGGAAGACTACAGTGGGTGAATTGTACGTGAACACTTTCCCTAGTATTCCCTTGTTCCAAGACCTTTTCCTGTCTGCTTAACCCTACGCCATGATACCTCTAACTAAAATAATTACAATGAGTACAACTGTGTTGTTATGTTCATCTCTTGGTAGCTGTCCAGCTGATCGAAAGGACTTAGGAGGTTTCGATGTATTTGTTTGTTTGTTTGTTGGTTGGTTGGTTGGTTGGTTGGTTGGTTGGTTGGTTGGTTTAAGGTTTATGACGAGTGGCAGAAAACACATTTCTTTCTTAAGTCCTTACGTTCAATATATATTATAAATGTGATAAACACGGGCAAATTGAATGGCACGCTATTGCAAAAATAAAATGCAAAAACCCCCCCAAAAAAACATGTACACAATTACGACCAACTTAAGAATTACTCAATTGAAGTACATTTCCTGCTTTCTGCAGTCGTGTTTATATTTACATCTTGCCATTGTTTATATACAATGAAAAGTAGAAAAGTGTACATCAAGAAAACCAATGTCACAGAATAGAACTGCAAGTTCCCTAGCAAGATTAAAAAGATTTAAATGCAACCGTTCCCCGCCTATATGGTGTTTGTTTGACCCTGTACTGTGGAAATTAAACTCCCGTAGTAATTGTTACGAGTAGATTATTGGATTATGAGTATGAAGAATAATCAAGATTGTTGGGTCAAGGTAATACTCAAATTCAAGATGACTATCAATGAAGTAAAACATCACTGACACTTTTCCATTCCGTTTCTGCTTGTTTTTTCACACTTTCTGCCTTATCAATACAAACGTGCCTCAAATTTATACATTTTTTTAAACACATTTTATATCCTGCTATCAAGATCAAAATAACTTCTTCTTTTTTTTTTTGAAAACACGAATGCACAGAATCAGCCTTATCGACCAAATAGGCGTATTTCTAGGCATGGTAGAAAATCTACTGATGCGATTTCTTCAGGATATTTGCTAGATATATCCAGGGAGGTGAGAGTGTTTGTAGGACAAACTAACCGTTTGTTGTATTCTTTATAGCCCGGCAAGATGGGATGGACGAGTTCCAGGTCGGGTACAAATACGTTGACCAACCGGGTTGACTTGTACACTGCAGCGTCGCGTTTCCTTCGATTGCGAAACCTTCGCCACATGTGAGAGTTATTGTGGATCCGTAGCCCGTTTCGTTAGAGTTCCAGTAACCATCAGATACATGACCGGGATGGTGACAAGACCCGGCTGAAACTACCAATGATGATTATAAAAAGGCACATAACTAAATGATTATAACACATAAAATCAAAGTCATTGAAGCATTTTCTCCACCTTTGTTCATGGAGCTGTCATGAAAGCTACAGGTTTAATATTCGGGCGACTAACTGCCACCAGATTTATCAGAACTACACACACATACACACGCACACATGTACTCTCAATGTAATGTGCAACATCGAAGTAGACCTAGATGTCTTTTCATGAAATATGAATAACATCACTTATCAACGACACGAGCAATAAAAGCAGACAGTTTCTATAGGCCTGTATGTTCACGATTCTTACATGATCATCCCGGAAGTCAATTTCACTCTGGTTAATTTGTGTTCATTTTCTGAGTTATACAAGCACACGACACGACTACAACGACATACTTTTTCTGTTTGTCTATACATATTGTTCTGTGTAATCATGCATATGCATTGATTCTGTTTTTTCCGCACACTAGCCTTCCACCAATACATGTCCATTTGTATATATGTAAGCATGTATATACGTTTAGAAAATTTCTTCCAGGGCTATCACAAAATGTTTGAAAGGACGGAAGAAAAACAGAAAAGTCAGACGGAGCAAAAATGTTTTAATGAAATTTACAAAAACGCGCTAATTTCATTTTCTGCTTCCAAAACAGATATTTTATGGCAAACACGAACGAAAATAGAAAAGAAAATGACACTGTAAAACGCATTTTCAAGTCCATAAATATGAAGAGTCATGGAACTAATTTTGTGAATGTCCTAAAAGCAAGATCACATGAAAAAGAATCTTTATGTTTTATCAATTTGCTTACAACCGTATATCCTAAAATATATCATAAGATTTCACGACAAAATTGGCTTTAACTGCATCGAAACTGTGAATAACATAGGACATTTAAGCAACAGTCAATTTCTAAGATTGTTTTTACGGACGTCGTGAAAACTGCAAAATCTAAAATCCACGTTCTTCAAATGCCGTCGAAATGTAGCTATACTAGACATAAAACTTTCAATTTGATAAAAGATCTGTATGTACTGTAATCATTATCATTATTTGCAGTTATATCCAAGTTTGAAGCTGTTTGGTTCTGGTTTTGTCTTTACTGTCTACGATTTCCTAAGGTAACGTTATGGCAAGGCATAATGACATAACCTACCATATATGAATTATTGGTTACAGCTCGTTATTCCGAAGGTTCGTTATTCCGAAGGTTCTTTATTCCTAAGATTCGTTATTCCGAAGGTTCATTGTTCCGAATTTCATTGTCGGATTAACCAATCTTCGGAATAACGAACCTTAGGAATAACGCCACAAATTTTCGAATTAAACACCCTTCGGAATAACGAATCTTCGGAACAGCGAACCTTCGGAATAACGAACAGCACCAGAATTATTATACATACATGCGTACAAACATACACAAACTTATAAAGACTTACATATTCCAGATGTTTTTCGACATTCAATATCTATTCTCACCTCGGCATTTCAGCTTGACTGCCCCGTTTTCGGGACAATCGATTCTCGTCGTGGAACATTCCGTTATACGTATGTATGAAGCATCTGTTAAATATTGTAAAAGTGAGTTACGAACTCTGTAGATGTCTAATTATTTCACTCTCTAAGAATAACATTTATGAAAGTCATCTTCTTTGTATTCATTAAGTCTTTATTAATTCATTAAGTCTTGTGTAAAAGCAGATTAGTCCCATTCAGTGCCATAAAAGACCTGCTTTACAAGGGAGCCCTAGGTTGATATACATTAAATGACATGTGCACACAACAACAAAAAAATAGAACAAAACGAACATAAATATGGTACAGCTAAAGAATAATCGGTTCGTTAGAGCATATATAAAACACATAAAGTTGATAAAGAGAAGGAGGAAAGCCTCAAACGTACTGATTTGTTTGGGGTTTTTTTATCACTGGAATCCGGAGTTTGTAGAGAAAAGGAATATATTAAAAGTATAGTGTACAACGAACTTCACAAATTGTCACACATTTCGGCTTTGCTTCTCGTGGAGATGTATTCCCAAAAACACGGTTCCCCATATACTAAAAATTCTCAGCTTCTTGAAATGACAGTACAAGCGTATGTGACCATGCATCACAAAACAAACAAAAAGCTGCACCCCTTGATTTTACGTGAGGACTCGAGAAAGGGGAAATGGGTGAACCAAGTCAATTTTCAGTTTTCAATATTTTCTGAAAGAGCTATTCTTCTTCTACATTTTTCTTGAGTTTGGGATCATAAATTGAATGGGAAAATGGAAATTCAACAGTTTTTCTACAACCTTTTTTTTTGGGGGGGGGGGGTAGAGTATTGTGATCAGGTTTTTCTTAGAGGCCCCTTTCTTTCTTGAAAATCCTTTGCACCCTCTTCACTTTCAAATCTAATAACTTTTGAAAGGATGATGCTACCGCTTTGAAAGTTGACATTTATCATGAGTGAACCGAGTCAATTTTCAGTTTTCAATATTTTCTGAAAGAGCTATTCTTCTTCATTTTTCTCGAGTTTGGAATCATAGATTGAAAGGGAAAGTGGATTTTCAACAGTTTTTCTGCAATCTTTTTTTTTTTTGGGGGGGGGGTAGAGTATTGTGATCAGGTTTTTTTTTTTTTTAGAGGCCCCTTTCTTTCTTGAAAATCCTTTGCACCCTCTTCACTTTCAACTCTAATAACTTTTAAAAGGATGATGCTACTGCTTTGAAAGTTGAAATTTATCATGGGTGAACTGAGTCAATTTTCCGTTTTCAATATTTTCTGAAAGAGCTATTCTTCTTCTTCATTGTTCTTGAGTTAATTGAATGTCAAAGTGGAAATTCAACAGTTTTTCTACAACCTTTTTTTTTTTTGGGGGGGGGTAGAGTATTGTGATCAGGTTTTTCTTAGAGGCCTCTTTCTTTCTTGAAAATCATTTGCACCCTCTTCACTTTCAACTCGAATAACTTTTGAAAGGATGATGCTACTGCTTTGAAAGTTGAAATTCATCATGGTTGAACCGAGTCAATGTTCAGTTTTCAATATTTTCTGAAAGAGTTATTCTTCTTCTTCATTTTTCTTGAGTTTGGGATCATAAATTGAATGGCAAAGTGGAAATTCAACAGTTTTTCTACAACCTTTTTTTTTTGGGGGGGTGGGGGTAGAGTATTGTAATCAGGTTTTTCTTAGAGGCCCCTTTCTTTCTTGAAAATTCTTTGCACCCTCTTCACTTTCAACTCGAATAACTTTTGAAAGGATGATGCTACTGCTTTGAAAGTTGACATTTACCATGAGTGAACCGAGTCAATTTTCAGTTTTCAATATTTTCTGAAAGAGTTATTCTTCTTCTTTATTTTTCTCGAGTTTGGAATCATAGATTGAAAGGGAAAGTGGATTTTCAACAGTTTTTCTGCAATCTTTTTTTTTTGGGGGGGGTAGAGTATTGTGATCAGGTTTTTTTTTTTTTTTTAGAGGCCCCTTTCTTTCTTGAAAATCCTTTGCACCCTCTTCACTTTCAACTCTAATAACTTTTAAAAGGATGATGCTACTGCTTTGAAAGTTGAAATTTATCATGGGTGAACTGAGTCAATTTTCCGTTTTCAATATTTTCTGAAAGAGCTATTCTTCTTCTTCATTGTTCTTGAGTTAATTGAATGTCAAAGTGGAAATTCAACAGTTTTTCTACAACCTTTTTTTTTTGGGGGGGGGGTAGAGTATTGTGATCAGGTTTTTCTTAGAGGCCTCTTTCTTTCTTGAAAATCATTTGCACCCTCTTCACTTTCAACTCGAATAACTTTTGAAAGGATGATGCTACTGCTTTGAAAGTTGAAATTTATCATGGTTGAACCGAGTCAATGTTCAGTTTTCAATATTTTCTGAAAGAGTTATTCTTCTTCTTCATTTTTCTTGAGTTTGGGATCATAAATTGAATGGCAAAGTGGAAATTCAACAGTTTTTCTACAACCTTTTTTTTTGGGGGGGTGGGGGGTAGAGTATTGTAATCAGGTTTTTCTTAGAGGCCCCTTTCTTTCTTGAAAATTCTTTGCACCCTCTTCACTTTCAACTCGAATAACTTTTGAAAGGATGATGCTACTGCTTTGAAAGTTGACATTTACCATGAGTGAACCGAGTCAATTTTCAGTTTTCAATATTTTCTGAAAGAGTTATTCTTCTTCTTTATTTTTCTTGAGTTAGGGATCATAGATTGAAAGGGAAAGTGGATTTTCAACAGTTTTTCTGCAATCTTTTTTTTTGGGGGGGAGGGGGTAGAGTATTGTGATCAGGTTTTTTTTTTTTTGAGGCCCCTTTCTTTCTTGAAAATCCTTTGCACCTTCTTCACTTTCAACTCTAATAACTTTTAAAAGGATGATGCTACTGCTTTGAAAGTTGAAATTTATCATGGGTGAACCGAGTCAATTTTCCGTTTTCAATATTTTCTGAAAGAGCTATTCTTCTTCTTCATTGTTCTTGAGTTTGGGATCATTAATTGAATGGCAAAGTGGAAATTCAACAGTTTTTCTACAACCTTTTTTTTTTGGGGGGGGGGGTAGAGTATTGTGATCAGGTTTTTCTTAGAGGCCTCTTTCTTTCTTGAAAATCATTTGCACCCTCTTCACTTTCAACTCGAATAACTTTTGAAAGGATGATGCTACTGCTTTGAAAGTTGAAATTTACCATGGTTGAACCGAGTCAATTTTCAGTTTTCAATATTTTATGAAAGAGCTATTATTCTTCTTCAAAGCTCTTGAGTTTGGGATCATAAATTGAATGGGAGAATGGAATTTCAACAGTTTTTAGAAAACCTTTTTTTTGGGGGGGTAGAGTATTGTGATCAGGTTTTTCTTAGAGGCCCCTTTCTTTCTTGAAAATCCTTTGCACCCTCTTCACTTTCAACTCTAATAACTTTTGAAAGGATGATGCTACTGCTTTGAAAGTTGACATTTACCCATGGTCAGAATAAGGTAATAGACCATGCTCAATTTCAGCTTAATCTGATAATCCTGATAAGTGTTGCTACTACAGTGGTTAAAATTATGTTTTGTCCCATTCATGGCACAGATAGCACGGTTTAGTAAAGATTAAGCACTTGAAAAGACCCTTTACTTCAGAGCCTCTTTTCTCAGTTCACACTTTCCAGAGTGTGCGCTTTCTCTCCAATATTCATATTGGTTAGGAGAATCCATTTGAATTGAGTTATATATCATTTTAAAGTCTGCTCTTTCAGAATCTGCCTTTAACTAAAATCCCATGTCTGGCGACTCTTTGTTTGTTCTGTGGTGCAGGGTCACATGTACTTTGTTGAAATCGTTACGCTCAATTTGGGAGTCACCTTAAGGACACTGTAGCCGTTGAGTCCTGTTTCGTGCTGCTGTAGTGGGTAGGGTCTGAGGCGAGTAGCCCTCTGCTGACGGGAAGCCGAGCTCTTTACAGACCACTTGAGCAGCTGCGACGTAAAATCCATCATAGCACACATAACTGTCTGGTTCCAGGACCACAAAACCCTCATTGGGAGAGGGTCCCTCATCCAGTGTGACGGATGGTGCTTCTTGAAAATAAATGGACAGATTTTGTTTCTCTTTATTGGACTGTTTGATTCAAGATTAAGAATACATTCATTACACTGAAATAGTCCGAGCCTAACATCATAGAGCGATGATAGTAAAAGAAGGTTCCCTGGAAATATGTCTGCATATACCTTTAAAAGTGGCTTATATAACACATTCCAAACAGGTGAAGATAATTTGTCAAAATATGTTTTGCTCTTTTTTTTTTTACAATAAAGTAGTAGAAATGACGTCATGCTAGACACCTCATTGACTAACTCATTCACGGCAGGTAGTACCGATTTAATTTTTGGTTGTTGTAGTTGTAAAATTGTTCTGGACTAATATATAGATATATATAACAACGTGAAATAAAACAATATAAAAAGACAAATTTGGCCCCTAAAAATCTTTGCTTCCTTGTCTTCACTTCTATGGTTTTGCTCATGTCTCTCTAGTCATTTCAGACATGAGTATACTTCATGCTTATTAATCAAAAAGATAACGCAATGAAAGCATACAATGTATATCTAAGTGTATGCCTACATTCGATCATATGTAAGAAGAAAATGATTTTTTAAATACTCAGGTAATTTATAGGAAAGCGCTAATGTGAAGACTTAGAATCTGAAAAACAAGGAAGAAAAGACAAATTTTATAACATTAATTATTGTTGGAATACTTGACCACTCAAAATGTTGATACTATAAATAAAATGCGACAAACGTCAGACAAAATTAGATGATGCATATTAGTGAACCCGTATGATTTACACATTTACTTTATGCTATGTTGCCAAGACTAACGCGACGATGTAACAAAATTGAACATCAGTTTTTCAGTTTGTAGATGATCTGTTTCCAAGTCTGTACTGAGGATCACAGTAAGTGGACTATATCTCCCATGTTGTTGAATAAATTTACCGCAAGTCCGCAAAAAGGAAGGGAATTCTATTTTTCATTCATTTTGCTTCATTTATGACATTTTATTCATTTGTCCCTCAATAATTTATGATATACTTTCTCAATACCAACAATATCTTTACATTAATTGATATTGGTACTTTGTAATTCGTTGTAGCGTTATATGCCCTACACTACAGGAAAAAAAAAAAGGTTCGTTGCAGAACCAATAAATGGTTCTGAACACTGTCACAAGAACGACTCCTTTCTTGGGAGTTCGTGAGAATACGAGCAATATTTTATCATTTATTGATACTGGTATTTTGCTCTTTTTTTTTTACCGCTAAGCCCTATACCTTCAACTACTTTCACTGAAACCATTACTAATATTTGCCCCCATTACGAAAAAAAAAACACGTTTACTCATCTCTATTCAGTGGCTCATATTCATCGCCATCGTCCTTTACTGTCAATTATAATGACGAAGGTATTGTTTTAAATCCACATTTGCTCAACGAGACATACAGACGTCACTTGTACTTGCCATCAAAACACCTCGCGGCCATCGTAAAGTTCACTGGGAAGTTATATATGATTGATCCATAGCTTCGCTCGATGGGTCAGTGATAAAAATTGGAAGTCTGATCGTGATTCTGAATCAGCATTAGAGATGTTTCATTGGCTTTTTCGTCTTGAATGTAAACTACCATTAACTCGTTGTGAGTCACAGACTCAATTTCACACAAAATTCGTCGTCCACGAGGTGCCTGTATAATCCAGGTATCGTTGGCGACACACTTTTCATCACATGATATCTCGCGCTCCAGTAGTTCTCCCGAACAATTCAGTGTCATATCTGCAGGATATAAAATGCAGAAAAGAGGTCCATAGAAATCCGACGGAATACTTAAAATTTCCATGACAGGAAGACGATTTTCAGACATCGAATGAAATAATGTTTGAAGGGCAATATTGATTAGAGTATCGTCTCTAAGTTGTAATTAAGATTTTCAATGTGTAAAATCTGTCTTTTCTCTCTGTAAGGAAGAATGATATTTGGTATCATTTCATTAACACAGCTAAATATCAGTCGAAATAATGGCAGTACATATTGCTGTAGAAATCATAATTACAGTTTCATTAGGCCAACTCAATCAGTGGCGTAACTACGGGGGGGGGGGGGCATGGGGGGCATGGGGTGGCACCCATCCGCTGGTTAAAAAAACAAAATGGTAATTCAAGGGTTAGTAAACTACTTTTTATATAGACAAGAAAGGATGATCAAGAAATATAATATTTTTTCTAAGATTTCTTTTAACCATAATTAAAGAGGTACATATTGTGAAGCATTGTTCTAAAAGTACGGAGCTGACAAAAGATTGTGATTCAGCGTGATTCCTGGTTGGCATTCTAAATAGCAGGATATGTGCAGTGTACTCAGAACATCCGAAAGGCAAAAAGATTCGCTGCAATGTTGCGCAATGTGATGTAGACTGTACACCTTTGTACCTTACGCTTCGTTATATCTAAGCTAGATAATTGATTTTGCAGTGTTGCTTTACATACTAGTCTAGATCAAAATGCCTTCCATTGCCAATAATAAGACTTGACTATTTCCTAATTTTTCAATAATTGTAGAAAACACAAACATAAACACAATTGATTAGGGGATGCTCTAAAGTGCATATTTCGGACATCCTTCCCCTGCTTGGTCACTTCGACGCCCCCTCGTTGGTCATACCTCCCCCAATCATGAACATAAACTGACACCCTTTACTATCAGTGGCGGATGGGGGAGCCGCATCGGGCGCTCCCCCCCCCCCCCCCCCCCTCTTAATCTCCAAAGCAAACAATTAAGCTACGAACGGCAGTTTGGGGACTGTAAAATGTCAAAATTTTCAAGCTCGCTCGCTCGCATTTAATAGTTATGCCACTCTCCTGATGTTGCTGCCAATAATTGCCACCATCTGCGCCCGGTGAACCCCACCCCCCCCCCCCCCCCCCCCATAATATCTAAAGCGAAAATATATATAGCTCAAACGGCAGTTCTTGGACTGTAAAATGTCACCATTTTTAAAGGGATCGTATTGTTTTGGTTGAGACCTAATTTCAGGTTTCTAACATTTTTTGGTGAGATAATGAGAGACCTCTTATGAAATATGAAAGAGAATATAATTCCATGTGGAATTCAACGTTTATTTAATGAAAATTGGTGTTGAAATGGCTGAGATATCCAAAAAAGAGCGATTCCGATAAGTGTGGGACCCACACTTTATTACAATTGCTTTGTTTTACTTTGTTTTTAGATGTTTCAGTCATTCCAAACCCGATTTTCATCAAATAAACTTTGAATTCCTCTTAAAATGGTATGTTTTGTATTATTTCATAAGTGTTTTCTTGGTATCTCGCAAAAAGTTAAAAGCCCAATTCTCATCTCCACCAATACTGTACCATCCCTTTAAGCTCGCTTGCTCCGCTCGCTCGCATTATTTTAATCGTTATGCCACTCTCCTGATGTTGCTGCCAGTAATTGCCACCAGCTGCGCCCGGTGAACCCCCCCCCCCCCCCATAATATCTAAAGCGAAAATATATATAGCTCAAACGGCAGTTCTTGGACTGTAAAATGTCACAATTTTTAAGCTCGCTTGCTCCGCTCGCTCGCATTTAATCGTTATGCCATTCTCCTGATGTTGCTGCCAGTAATTGCCACCAGCCCCCCACCCTTAATTTCCAAAGCGGAAAACTATAGCTACAAACGGCAGTTTTGGGACTGTAAAATGTTACAATTTTCAAGCTCGCTCGCTCCGCTCGCTCTCATTTAATTATAATGCCATTCTCCTAATGTTAGTCAGTAATTGCAAGCAGTTGCGCCCGGTAGGACCTACGCCTCCCCCTTAATTTCTAAAGCGAAAAAATACCTAGAAATCGCTATTTTTTGGACTGTAACCATGTAACAATTTTCAAGCTCACTCGCTTCGCTCGCTCGCATTTTCCACGAGGTGCCCCACCCCATATCTTGACCAACGGTACGCCACTGCATGAAATACATTAAACATGTTAGATAGTAATGGTAGGAATACATGAGAAGAATTGATACCTACATGGGTTGATAGGTTCCAACGTTGAGGATGTCAGAATCGGATTAGAAAAGATGAAAACAGCAAACGATAATGCCAGGTATGCCATTTTACCCTTATCAGTCATACAAATACCAATAACTTTCTCATAACATAAGCAGTGAAAATTGTCGACAGATTCCTGGCTGAAAAAAGACATATAGCCAGTAAACTTTGCCTTTAGTTAAGTCATACGCAATGTGGCTAAACGATTGGGGCATGAGGAAGAGGAGACCTGCATGCGCGTGATGACACTGCGCAACTTACACAGCCACTCCCCATAAACGTATAAACGCATAAACGTGTAGAAAACTGAAAATTGAGGCTGCTGATTTTATTGCACTGCGATGTCTCTCAAATATCTATAGGAATCTTCGAGGAAGTAAAAATGGCAGCGTATACACATACCACTCCACAGTGCCAATCATTTGCTCCTTTTACGCATCAAACAGAGGAATTCATCGCCATTATAATGACTGGCATTAAAATTTCACAGGCTTTAGACATTCGAAAGTGATACAGCGCGATGTACAACACCACTCAAGAGTGTCATTGATCAGCCTATTCATTTGCTGCATTTATGGGAAGAAAATACAAATAGGCCTACTATTCTGCTTGTCATAGTTTTGGTTCTTACAATCACCAGTGGCAGAAAAATAAACTACAGTATCTGTTATGGCGATAATTTGGCGGGTAAACCATGATCAACTGCTGATAATTGCCATGAGTATTATGAAGCCATATAATTATCTTTTAGAGGATGTCTAAGAAGGGATTAATTCCAGCATTAATTTTGAAGTGTAATTTCATGACGATGAATTAATCATTACACAATAATTATTTCCCGTACATTACATTAGTCGTAAAGGACCACATGTGAAACACATAAGGACTAGTAGTTCACTGCGTCATGTTTTATTTCCATAGATTCAGTTTTGAACAGTATTGATGACAATATTAATACTTAGCTGTCCAAGCATGTGTGGTTTGGAATATGTGGGTGTGAGGGCATACGGTCCTGACGTTATCCATTGGACCAATGTACAGAATTTTACGTAATGGATCTTTGTTGAAATCGATGGCAAACATTCAACGATGGTGCAGTGTCCTAATGGTTTACCTTTATGTATTTAAAAAAAGTTAACCAGGTTACTTACAGAAAATGGGTAAATGTGCATTACATGTATTATGATGTGATTGGTTTGCCATTGTGTTGTGGTGCAACAGATCAGAGATAGATACATCGATTGAGTATTACAAATGCCCACTTTCGTGTACATATACCATATATCATCTATTTGGGGGGTACTTTGAGCATAACACTCTTATTGATATTGCTTTTGATGTTCGTCTAAAATTTCAATTTACACAATTATGTGCAAACCTCATCTTAACGACTTCACCAATATACTGTTACGGTCCCAGAGTTAGGCAAATTGGGACTCCACTTGAAAGTTGGTAGGGCAAGTCTTATGGGAGGACACATTAACTGAGAACATTGTTTGTATCTGTGGTTCTTCCTTTCCCCTTACCACGGACGAGCCCCCTAGAGTTTATCACCCCCAAGTAGACTCCCTGTCCCCAGACCAGACCACAAATGGTCATTGGTAACGGTCACTGTAGAAGACAGTCATTGCATACAAGAAGATGATGAATGATGCTTTGATAATGTAAGAAATTAAGAGTGAGTGTTGAGGAGGATATCTTGGGACGCTGACTGGAGTAAAAGGCAGTCTTGGAATGAGCACTGGCGTGTGATAGTTATGTGATCTTGCGAGCTGGAATAAAACACTACTTTTGAGACATGAACCATCGAAATGACTGGTTGCCTGGTTTCTTCTTGTGTCCCTTAGAGTTTACCTCTAACTGTCTTGGGTACCAACTCGGCGGAACCATCGAAATGACTGGTTGCCTGGTTTCTTCTTGTGTCCCTTAGAGTTTACCTCTAACTGTCTTGGGTACCAACTCGGCGGAACCATCGAAATGACTGGTTGCCTGGTTTCTTCTTGTGTCCCTTAGAGTTTAACTCTAACTGTCTTGGGTACCAACTCGGCGGTCCCAACAATACTGCATATTTACAACTTACCTACAGCAAACCAAGTTGTCTATAGCAGGGGTCATCCTACCGATTACAATAGTTGTTGTTGTTTTTTATTGCTGTGGTATTATGATAACATGATTGAATCTATCAGTAAACGAAAAATAAGCAAACTCTTTATGAAATGAGGTCCTATGAGCCTCAATTTACCTGACTCGAAGGAGCGCAAAGATTACAATATTGTGTACCAAATAAAATCCTCGGAATCGAATTTGCAGAGCTGAACATATGATGAGGGTTCTTGTATTAATCCCATAACCCAAACATTGCTAGTTTACACTCGTCAAAGGTATCTGCAACTCTGATGCCTTCTCCTCGTTCTTTCATTTCTTTGGTGTGTGTGTTTTTTTTTTTCGTTTGTTTGGTTTGTTATTAGTTTTAGTATATTAGGCGTCTTGAGACCACTAATTGTGACCACTTAGAGTCTATATTGGAAGCCAAAGAAGATTTTTTTAGTGAAGTATTTCTTCATAAATAAAGCGGTGGCGAAAAAAAAACCCCACAAAGAAAGAAGAAAGAAAGTGAACGGGTATCTTTCTCTTGTACCTCCATGTGTGATTTTGAAACGAAGTTCAAGTGGCTGTGGTGATCGCTAATGGTACTATGACTGGCTAGTCGTGAATAGCCATAACTATCCGAACTGAACTTTGGCTACCCAAACGGCAATGGTACACACGTGCACAGCACAGATAAACCTATACATTGTTATTTTATTTGTGTTTCATAGATTTTGTTTTGTAGTACAATGCCGCAGCGTACTTTTTCCCAGTGCCAGCTTAACATTACTCAATAAGAAAGATACAACATTCATGTACAAAATTCATCTCTATTGAACAGCAACATGTATAGCATCGACACACCATGAACACATATTGGTACACTCACTTGTTATTTCGACGCCAATGGAAATGTTCAATTTTGTACGGGCCAAAGAAAACTTCGATTGTCGCTTGAGTCGAAGCACTTTCTCCAGTCCCAAGGACGTCGACTCTTGTGATAGTTAGGTCTTAATGTAGAACAATAGCTGGAGTATAGATTATCTTACTTGTAGACATCGACAACAATAATTCAACCGTAGAACTGATAATGTAAATCTTTAGTTTGAAGAGTTTCATATGTGCTCACCGATGAAACTGTCAAGAAATTTTGTTATGGGTAACTTTTTTCAATATAATGAAGCAAAATGAATAGTCCATTTAACATGTGCAAAGCAGAACGCTCTTTAGAGCTCACACGGGTAAATATTTCCCCAAAAAGACGTGTGTTAAAATTCAATTGTCAAAAAATTCTGTAAAATAGCTGGGAAAATGAGTTGTTCATCTTCACTAACTTGAAAAAGTGAGATATAACCTTTCATCCGTCAAATTTCCAAGAGGTGTTCTTCAGCTCAAACTCTGTCCAAGGTTTCGCAAAGCTAAACTACGAGTTCTTTTCACTCAAAACATCACCTACTTTCTGCCAATGCTATATACCCATAATATATGCAACATCCAATTTTCAATCCAAAGTATTTCTTCACAAGCACTTTGTCTATCCCTTTTAACATCATTCCTATGAAACATTGCAATATTAGAACATTTCAATATTGGAATATTGGAATGATATTTGTTCATGAACGCAATCACACGCTTTTATAAGCAATAAAATAAATCCAAACACATTAATTAAAAAAAAAAAAACTTCCATATATCAACATAAGAGCTTCCGAGAGATCATGGTAAATACGACGTCTATACGTCTACCAAAGTGTTCTTACCTATTTTGATACCTAGTGATTGTATACACGCGTGCGCTCGCACACACACATACACACATAATTATTATATGACTGTGTATCAAAACAACAACGAAAAGTGACCAACTCAACTCAAAATAGATGTAACAGGCCAAATTAAAGAAGAAATCCAGTCAAAATATACCTTAGTCTGATAAAAAAAGAGCAAAATGTTACGAGTTCAAAGGTCGAAATTTGACTGAAATGGAATAAATAAGGAAGTTATGAAATTTTACAGTTTCGATAATTTCTCTCACAGAAGTTCTCGTAAAGTAAGTATGAATATGAAGATGAGTAAGCTAACCATGTCATACCCTCACAATTCTCCTTTAATAGTGTACAAAAAATGGCGAAAATTCAATGTTTCTGTCAATGAAGTCGGAAACATTACGTTATTCCTGGTTGAATAACTTCACAATAGTGATCAGTCAGATATACGAGGATTTGAGCCTCGGGCAAAATTCGGGCAATGAAAAAAAGGGAAATTTCAAAATGTATAATCTATATGGTAAGTTGTGACGCATATTCACATTGACTATTCAAGAATTGTTTCCTTCCAAAATAGCAAAACTTCAAAATGTCATAACTTCCTTATTTTTTTATCCGATTTCGATACCTGTATCATTGAAGTCGTAATATCATGACGCAAATCTCTCATTTGAAGAGGCTACACCCCCGTAAATAATGCCAGTGTATATCTTGGCAATCAATGACTTAAAAACCAAAGATATAAAACACCTGTTTCTTGACCCTGGCCTAATCTAAGCATCAGTCATCGCCACTGCGCCACGGGGGAGGGGGGGGGGGGCACCGCGAGAGGAGGAGATTGTTTTGGTTTTGGCATGGGCTATGTACAAACTGTGCAAACTGGTGCGTGTGTGTGTACGTGTGTGTGTGTGTGGGTGTGTGTGTGTGTGTGTGTGTGTGTGTGAGTGTAGACATTCAGCGTATGCAGACAGAGCATGCCTGTACTGCAGCCCACCTCCCCAACTCATCCACGGCTTGTACTTTATCCCCAACAGTGAGCAGCATCGGCAAACAGGCAATGCTCTCCTTCCTATTCCTGTATTTTCGTTATTTACGGGTCAATTTTTTTCGTTCGAAATGTAAAATGGAAGACCGTAGAATTTCTCAATAGAATATATTGAGTTCACTTTGAATGGTGTGCCACAGGCAGATATCCTTATCATGCTCTTACATAATACGACAGCTGCTGGAGTCATCAAACCCTGGCTTTGCCTTCAGGTCTGTCACGCCTGAGCAGAAAGTTTATAGCACCCCACTTTCTTCGTGGAAGTTGGGGTCTCGCCTCAAACGAGGGATTGACGGCATGTAAAGAGTAAAGTTTACTCTTTCTTATCATACTAACTTATATTTGGACTGGATTTCCCCTTTAAACGATCTTCGGTTTTGTATATTTTCTGAAAGAGAAATTCTTCTTTTTCATTTCTCTTAAAATTTAGGATAAAAAACGAAGTGAAAATTAAAGGAGACCTCCGGACGATTTTCAGATTTTTACATTTGAACAACTATAAATTAGTTTTACTGAGGACAGAGTTTCAGAATTTGTGATAATTTGGATGAAGAATAGGAATATTTTCAAAATTTGGGACAAATTGCAATAAACAAAAATGATGACATGGCAGAGTCAGTATAAGAATGCATGAGTTGAGGCTCGAGGAAGCAGAACAAAAGAAGAGGGCATGCATAGATTATACACGGGTGAACTCGCAAGCAAGCGATATAATATTGTAAAGGCGGTGTCACACCAGCCTTGCGTGCGACTTCCGAAGAACATTTTTGCTATCCGGAGGTCCCCGCAGATGACCCGCACATGACAGTACCTAGCATGTATCTCAAAAGTAGTTACCCGGAGGTGCGCACGCTGGCTCTATCTACCCGCTGCCAAAAAAGGCCCTGTCACACCAGCTAAGCGGGCTTATTGCGTATGGGGATTTTTCAGCACGCAGAATAATTTCTGCGGCTGGACAAGGTTTAGGGCGAGTTTGGCGTGGGTATTACATGATAAACGCGTGATACCTAAGTCCTTCTTGCGTGTATTCCGTTGAACTGCATGTTAGGCGCGTGGGTGTCACGTGATAGCTTCGTGATAGCTTCTTTTATGTCAGTTACGGGCGACATACGGGCTCTGCGAAGTACCTGCGCCACAACTGCGTGTTATCTGCGTACTAGTCGCCTGCGAGGTGAGTGCTAGCCTGAACAATAGGCTGGTTCGAGTGGATGGGCAAACAATCATTTGTCAACTAGCTTTCAAGAAGTGAAGATGCCCCGTAGACGGAAAGTGCACAATGGCAGAGAACGTCCAGTGGATGGACAGCCACAAAGCCCGGAAGATTAACAGCAAATGCATCAAATTGCTGCAGAAGTCCATTCGGCGGATGAAGTCCTGTCCGAAAGGGACCAGGTAGTCCTCAACGCCACAAAGGACAGAGGACAAAGAAGAGAATGAGCCCACAAATGGCACGCACTCCCTTCACACAGGCATAGATCAGCGGGCAACTTACCTACTTCAAGTGGGTCAAATGCCTGTGAATTGCGGCGGCTACGGCCCTCCTACGGGTGTTCTGCGTGGAACTCTTCGGGCAATCCTCGCGACTCATCCGGAAATAGTTTTGGTCATGCTCAAAACTTTGCTGCGGGAAAATTGGACTAGCGTGCGCACCTTCGGGCAACTAAGGACGAGATAAGTGCTAGGTACTGTCAAGTTCGGGCCAACTGCGGAGAGCTCCGGGTAGCAAATTTGTTTCCCCGCAAGTCAAGCCGCAAAACTTCCCCAGATACGGTATGACAAGGCCTTGAGCATGCTCAAAACTTGTTCCGGAAGAGTCACGGGAGTTGCCCGTAGAGGTACGCGCAGAACACAAGTAGGAAACCCTTACCGGTAGCACCTCACAGGCAACTCCAAAGCAGGTACTTCGCAATCCCCGTAAGTCGCTCGTAACAGAAAATGGATCGGTTTCAAAGCTCTCACGCGAGTCACACGGAACGCACGCAAGTAGAAGCTAAGTAGCACGCGTCTAGTAAGTAAGGAACAAGTGCAAAAATTGCAAACATTCTTGTCCGCCCGCGGAAAATCTTCTACGTGCTTTAAACTACCTCCTCGCCACAAGCCCGCGTAGCTTACCCGGACAGGTGTGACACCGCCTTAATGGAATTACACTGCTACATTTCTGAAATATGTGAACCTCCTATGTCATCATCCTTATTCAGTGTAATTTGTTTAAGGTTTTTCAAAGTATCGTTTCTCTGCTCAAGAACCACAATAAATTCCACAAATCTATACACGGAATTGTCGATTTATGTACTAGATGATGTCAAATTATGAAAATCGTCTGGAATGTTCCTTTCAGTTTTTAGCTGTTTTTCCAGAACACCATTTTTAGTAGTGCCAATTAGGTGTGTTTATTTGAGTCCCCTTTTAATATCTTGAAACCCTGTATACACTTTTCACTTTCAACTCAAATATTTCTTGAAAAAAAAAGATAATGCTACTGCTTTAAAAGGTGACATTAGCCATGGGTAGAATGTACTAATAAAGCATGCTAAATTACAGCATAATCTGATAATCTCTTGATTGTTGTTACAATGGAGTTTTACATCCTGCTCTTTTGTCTCATTCATTGCACTGAGCATGGCTTGGTAAGAGTAAACGATGGAATAGATCCTTAACTTCAATGCCTCTTTTCTCATTAAACCCTTTCCATTATTTTGGTTACGAAAATTCATATTGAGGGTCTGCTCTTTTAGAATATGCCCTTTCATACCTAAAATTCCACGACTGACGACTTTTTGTTGGTTTTGTGATGCAGGGTCACATGTATATATATATATATATATATATATATATATATATATATATATACATACATATATATATATATATACATATATATATATATATTTATATATATATATATATATATATATATATGGACACATTTCTGCCTTGTAAAAGTGAATTACTAAGTTGGTATTTGATATAGGAAAATTAACGTAATCATTACTCAGAAATTGAATGTATGTGTATCAATTAAAAGTATACCTCTTTTGTCTTTCTAGAAGCTTGTGGGATATTAAACACAGTTTGTGTAGGTAGAATATGTACACACATGCAAACACACACACACACACACACACACTTTTTCTCTCTGTAGCCTTATAGGTTTTATGCATCTTCGAAAACTGTTATAATGATAAAGATCATTTTAGTGAAAATCAGTCAGTTTCCACGATCCACGAAATATCATTCAACAACATAGTGCACTTTAAGGCTATATTTCAAATGTGCAGTTCAAAAGTTATCCACAGCTGCTGTTTGTTTTCTGATATGCGCCGCTGATCTACCAAGGTATACTCACCTTTTTAATCACAATATCAGAATAAGAAATAGATTTGTAGCTGATTGTAATGCAATCACACAAGTATTTACCTTGACACCAGTAACCATTCCGTTCAAAGAATTAGAAAGGCTTTGAAGAAAAAAAAAATGTTGATAATAAATTTCAATTCGTTACCTTTAGGTGGAGAACCCAAGACATATGATCAAAATATATTCATTCTATACCAATCTCTGTCTAATTTCATCCCAAAGTATATCATCTTACTTTTAAAAATACCCAAACTAAAAAAGCTCTCCAGGTTTACCTGATATACAATATTTCATGTTTTGAACAATTACGAGCATTTCAAGAAGAAGTTCGGATTTCAGATTACTAACCAAAATGCATCATAATCATTACGTTAACGATCAATTTGGTTGGTCAGTAATAAGGTGTGAACATTTTCACCTCGTCTGATTTAAAACTCGAATTGTTTTCATCTCTTCTATGTGAAAATGCAGTGAGTATCTTTCGTATAACGCTTTCAGCCTTAGTCTGCTCATCATGAAAATAATATTTTGTAATAAAGTCAAGTAATATTGATTGGTCATTTTGAGACAAACTCCTCGTAAGTATTAGCTCTGCAAACAACGTATTAGTGTCAGGTTTTGCAATTATATCTGCTAATAGCCTAATAAAATCCATTTTTATAGCTTATGACGATACACACAACATGTATAATAACATATTTCGTGTACAAACAAAGTGCATATTTGTGAATAATGTATGTATATTTGCATTTTGTTGTTATTACCCAAGAAAGGTATTAATCAGTTGTGTAATTTTACT
>CM067063.1:8849427-8924427 GCA_033980235.1 Diadema setosum | reverse complement strand
TTTTATTTTATTTTGTTTGTTTGTCATTGGTTTTATTGTTGTTGTTGTGGGAGTAACGCGCAGCGGACAATACATTAAATTTCTTTCCTGTTTGCACATGTTGAATACAAAACAGACGATAAACAGGGGAAAAGGGAATGACATAGTATTGTCTCTCCCCCAGGGAGAAAATCACCAGCAACTTAGAAATAACTCACTTGCATTAGTTTCTCTGCTTTTTGCAGTCGTTGTGCTTACATCTTTCCACTGTTTATCTGCCATTAAAAAAGTAGGAATAAATATTGGCCAGTATTTAACATTGTTTAAGGCAAATGTCACAGAATAGCTCTGTAAGTTCTCCAGCAAGTTTCAGAACATAAAAACGGTTGTTCCCCACATTGTAAATCTTGTTTGAAGAATAAATATTGTTTAGCTCATTTAAGTTAATTTCTGCATTCCGCTTTCAATACTACACGTTATAAAATTTGACAGTATGCCATAGATTATATGAATTGTTCCAATGCATTTATAGCCTTATCATTGTGAGTGTACGTATCATGTGGAGTCGTAAAAAGAAAACGTGAGAAAAATGTAGAAACAATGCCAATTTCAAGGTACCGTACACTGTACGGTAAGGGAACACTTCGAATTGGGTTCAAGAATGTATAATATAAATACTGTTTATATATATATATATATATATATATATATATATATATACGTATATGTATATGAAATTGAAATGCAGTGGACCATCTTTATGAGCTGAGCTTTACTAGCAAGATGGTCCAAGACAAACTTACGATATAAAACAAAAAAGATTGTGTCGCCATTCACTATAAGTGAATAGCACTGCAGATGGTGTACAGTGTTGTGAGGTGTGCGTTGTGCTGTCATTATGTTGATCTGAAAAGTGTGTGATAGCCTATATTCATACTCTGTGGAAAACATGATATCATCATCTTTAATCCGTTATTTAAAAGAACACAAACAAAAACTTAAAACAAAGATTAATCATCGGAAGAATATTGAGTTATGTGATAAAGGATATATCTTTTATCTTTCAATTCTCTTTTAAAGATATTCAATGATTAAAACTATTTTAGAAAGAATTTTGGACATCATCCCAAAATGTTCAAATAATTCTTTTCGAAGGGATTACAAAATTAGAGTTATTATAGGTTAGTCATTGTGATGGAATAAAACATCACCGCTGTACAGCTGATTTGTCCTTCACCTTTTAGCAAGCTTTTTGCACACTCTAATCTGCCTTATCGCAGAATATAGAGTAAACGAGCCTCAGGAGTAACACATAAGTTTACAAACACGTTCTTATTCTATTCTTATTCTACCCCTTATCAAGACAATATAGAAGCTTCATTTTCTTGTAAAGACTTGAGAGCACAGAAATCAGCCATACCAACAGAATAAGTGCATTTCTATGCTTTGTAGAAAATCGACCGATGCGATTTCTAAAGGAATTTCCCTGATAGATTACCGTCATAGTGTTTGTAGGCCAGACTAACCGTTTGTTGTATTCTTCGATGCCCGACAAGATGGGACGGAAGAGTTCCAGGTCGGGTAAAACGTTGACCATCCTTGTTGACTCGTACACTGCAGTGTCGCAGTACCCTCTATTATGAAGCCTTCCCCACAGGTGAGAGTTATTGTGGACCCGAGGCCTCTCATATTAGAGTTCCAGTAACCATTGGACACATTACCAGGATGATCACAAAACCCGGACGAAACTATCAATGATGATGATTTAAAGACACAGAACTGAATAATTATTACAAATAAAATAAAGACATTGCAGCATTTTCTCAACCTTTGTGCATTGGGCTGTCATGAAAGCTACAGGTTAAATATTCGGACGATTAACTACCACCAGATTTATCAGAAATACAATATTACACATACACAAACACACACGTACACACAATGTGCAACGTCGACCTAGACCTATATGTCTTTTCATTAAATATGAAAAACATCACTTATCATTAGTATGGGCGTTAAAAACTGAGTTTCTGTATAGGATCGTGATTTCTACATGATATTAAACATTACGAATACTTTTTTTTTAGAATGATGAGTTCATTACATGAATAAACAGAAAAATAGAAATAGAGCAGACTCTGAAAATACATGTCACTTTTTGTTCATTTCCCGAGTTGCATGCAATAACAGCTCTCGGAAAAATGCTTAAAGGCATACGACGCGACGTAAAGGAAAATAACGACATACTTTTCTGTTTGTCTATACATATTATTCTGTATAATCATGAATATTTTATTCCGTCTGTTCCTCACACTAGCCATCCATCTAATACAAATCTATGTATGTATGCATGTATGTATTATTTATGTATTTATGACTGTTTAGAAAATTTCTTCCAGGGCTATCACAAATGTGCCTCATGTTTGAAAGAAAGAAAAACAGAAAAGACAGACTGAGCAAAAATGTTTTCATAAAATCCTGAAAAAAAAACACTGATTTCATTTTCTGCTTCCAAACCAGCTATTTGTTTATAGCAAACATGAACAAAAATAGAACTAGAAATGTCGCTAGGGCGACTGGTATGCCTCCGCCATAATGCATGATTCTCTCAATGTGACCCTGCACCACAAAACACACAAAAAGTCGCCAGACATGGATTTTTAGTTAAGGGCAGATTCTGAAAGAGCAGACTCTAAGCTTTAAAATGATGTGTAACTCAATTCAAATGGATTCTCCTAACCTATATAAATATTGGAAAGAAAGCACACACTCAGGAAAAGTGTGAACTGAGAAAAAAGGCTTTGAAGTACAGTGTGTATTCAAGCGCTTAATCTTTACCAAGCCGTGCTCCCTGTGCGATGAATGGGACAAAGAACAGGAAGTAAACCACCGGAGTAACAATAATGAAGGGATTATCAAATTGCACTAAAATTGAGCATGCCTTATTAACACACTCTGTCCATAATTAATGCCAACTTTCAAAGCAGTAGCGTCATCCTTTGAAAAGTTATTAGAGTTGAAAATGAATGGTGTGTACAAGGTTTCTCAGAAATGAATAATGGACTCTAAAGGCACATCTATTACCAAAAATGTTCGAGATAAACTGCTAAAAAACACACTTTCCCGCCCGCTTTATGATCCCAAATTTTAGCATAATGTAGAAGAAGACTTGCACTTTCAGAAAATATGAAAAAGTCAAGATCGGCTAGGTTGACCTATTTCGCCTATTTTCAGTCCTCACGCAAAATCAGTGTGTGTGACTTTTTGTTCGTTTTGTGATGCACGGTCACATATTATAGTACAATGTCTTCACAATGTGTGATGACAGTTTCACATAACTGGCAAAATATTGAAATGACAGGTTTGTCAGAAATGTCTTGAATGTTCACTTTCCTTGAACTAGGTTTGCTATAATTGTCTAAGAATGAACCATTTGCGAGAAAAGTGAAATTGTTACATTTTCACCTGGCCTTTGACCTTATGACATGAAACTCTCTCTGGAGAATCTTTATATGCAGTAGTACATGTCTACACTGAGTTTTAAGAAAATACCTTCGGGCTTTGCATAGATATGGGGGAAATAGCAACATTTTTACCATTTGACCTTGAACTTTTGACCTTTGACCTCTTGTGATTTGTCTGAAAAACTACTCAACTAATGGCCCCATCATATGTCATCCTTGGACCAAGTTTGGTGAAAGTTACTTCATCCAGTTTTGAGTTGTCACGTAAACAGATAAATTTTGGGATTTGACCTTGATCTTTGACCTTTGACCTCTGTCCGATTTCACTCAAAAACTAATCAAGTAATTGTCCCATCATACATCATCCTCGGACAAAGTTTGGTGAAATTTGCTTGATCCAGTCTTGAGTTATCGAGTAAACAGATACAATTCCATGATTTGACCTTGACCTTTGACCTTTGGCCTTCAGCCGATTTCACCCAAAATCTAATAGAATAATTCCCCATCATACTTTATACTTGGACCAAGTTTGGTAAAATTCCAGTCGATATTACTCAAGTTATCGCGTAAAGGAATGAGGACGGACGTACGGACGGACGGACGGACGGACGGACAACCCGAAAACATATTGCCTCCGGCACCACTTCGTGGCGGAGGCATAAAATAGAATGACACTTTAAACGCATTTTCAAGTCAAACAAAAAGATGAAGAGTCATGGAACGAATTTTGTGAATGTCCTAAAAACAAGATCACATGAATAAGAATCTTTAATTTGTAATAATTTATTTACAACTGTATATCCTAAAATATATCATAAAATTTCACGACAAAATTGGTTTTAACTGGCTCAAAACTGTGGATAGGACATTGAAACATTAACGGTCGAATCTCATTTTTACGGACTTCGTGAAAACTGCAAAATTTAAAATCCACGTTTTTTAAATGCCAATGACATGTAGCTTATATACTAGACACAAAACTATCGATTGCTGGATCAAAGATCTTGGTTTTATTATAGTCATTATCATAATTTGCAGTCATACTAATTTTGAAGCTGTTTCGTTCTGGTTTTGTCTCTCCCGTCTTATGATTTCTTAAGGTAACGAAATGTAAGGCATAATGGCATAGTCTACATAAGCATATGAATTATTATACATACAAACATACACAAACTTATAAAGACATACATACTAGAATTGCAGTTGTTTTTCGACTTTCAATATCTCTTCTCACCTCGGCATTTCAGCTTGACAGCCCTGTTTTCGGGACAATCTGTTCTGATCTTTGAACACTCCGTTATGCGTCTATATGAATCACCTGTCAAATATTGTCAAAAACCCATTATGAACTTTAAACACGTTCGGTCATTTTACTATACAGGAGAAATGTTTATGAAAAGCCGTTATATTCTTTTGATGAAGACTATAATAGAAGAACTAGTCTAGGAATCGCAAACATACATTTATCTTTAACCCGCACGTCGGGAGGTTGTGTATTTAGAAAAAAATAAATGATTCCCAACTAAAACGATGGCAGACGTCCTTTACAAACTTGCACACACACACACACACACACACACACACAAATCTGACTTAGTTCGATTGCAAGGGTAGCTCGAAAAACAAGATTTCCACAAGATCTTCACTTTTAGGATTCTTGAAATTAAAAGTTACGATTTTCTGTGAAATATAGTTTGATACATTTTGGTGAAATCGACATGTGCTCAAGTTTTGGTATCACCTTCAGGACACTGCAGCCGTTGAGTCTTGTTCCATGCTGCTGTAGTTGGCAATATCTGAGGCGAGAATTTCTCTTCTGCTGAGAAGCCGAGTTCTTTACAGACCACTTTAGCAGCTACGACGTTAAATTCTTCATAGCACACATATCCGTCTGGTTCCAGGACCACCAAGCCTTCATGGGGAGAGGGTCCCTCTACCAGTTTTACAGACGGTGTTTCTTAAAAATCAAATGGACAGATTGATAATTACTGGACTGTTTGATTCAAGATAAAGACTACATTCATTAGACTGAAGCAGGTAATGTTAGTTAATAGAACACAACCTCATTGAGCGATGTTATAGAATAGAAGGTCCTCTGAAAATATGTTTGCATATCTTTAAGACTGGCTAATGTAACATTTCCACACTGTCAGGCTAAGATTATTTGACTCCAATATGTTTTGTTTTTGTTCTTACGATAAATGAAGTGGAACTGACGTCTTGTTAGACACGTTAAATGGACTCACAAACATGAAAAACGCACGGCAGGAAGTACCGATTCAATTTTTGCTTGTTGTACTTGTACATTTATTGTATTGGACTAATATGAATATAACAACATTAAAAAAAGACAAATTTGGCCCCTCAAATATATTTGCTTCTTTGTCCTCACTTCTATGGTATTGCACACATCCCTCGTGTTAGTTGCTTTAGACGTGAGTATACTTCATGCTTATTAATCAAATACATAACGCAATGGAAACATGCAATGTATAACTAAGTGTATGCCTATGTGCTATCAAAATAATGTAAGAAGAAAAGGATTTTTGAAATACTCTGGTAATTTAAAGGAGTCCACTAACGTTAAGACTTAAAACCTAAAAACAAAAGAACAAAAAAAAAAACAAATTTTACAGCAATTTTGTTTTTATTGTTGGAATACTTCACAACTCAAAATGTTGATACTAAATAAAAATCAACAAACATCAGACAAAAAAGAAATGATGGAACTTGCTGGACTCGTATGACATACACACTCACACTATGCTGTGTTGCCCAGACTAACCCAACGAAATATAAAACACCAGTTTTTCAGTTTGTATATAATCTGTTCCCAAGTCTGTACTGAGGGGCACAGTAAGTAAACTATCGCTCATGTTGTTGAATAAATTTACCGCAAAACCGCAAAAAAATAAGATGAATTCTGTTTTCCATTCATTTCACTTCATTTCATTACATTTATAATTTATTGTTCCCTCAATAAATAATGATGGTCTTTCTTAATACCAACAATATCTTTACATTGATTGATATTGTTATTGTGTGATTCTTTGTTATCGCTATCTCCTACATTCTAAGAAAAAAAAAGTTCGTTGGAGCACGATTAAATGGTTCTCCGCACTGTCACAATAGTGACTCCTTTTCGGGAGCTCGTGGGAATACCAGCAATATCTTTACATTGATTGATATTGGTATTTTGTAATCTATTCTTTGTTAGCGCTATGCCCTATATACCTTCAACTACTCTTGCTAACACCATTGCTAATGTAGACCCCTATACGGAGAGGCATTTACTCATCTTTTTTCAGTGGGTCAAATCCATCGCCATTTTTAATTATGATGATGATGGTATAGTGTTTTAAATCCTTATTTGTTAAATGAAACAATTTGTTAAATGAAACATCACTAGTACTTACCATCGAAACACCTCACGGTCATCGTAAAGTTCACTGGGAAGTTATATATAATTAATCCAAAACTTCAATCGATGGGCCAGTGATAAAAATTGGGAAGGCCGATCGTGATTCTCAATCAAAATCAGAGACGTTCTGTTCTCTTTTTGATCTTGAATGTAAACTCCAATTAACTCGTTGTTCCTAAAGTTAATCTCACAGAAAATTCGTCGTCCACGAGGTGCCTGTATAACCCAGGTATCGTTAGCGACGCAATTTTCATCACATGATATCTCGCGCTCCAGTGGTTTTCCCGAGCAATTCAGTGTCAAATCTGCGGGGATATAAAATGCAGAAAAGAGGTCCATAGAAGTCCTGTGGAAAACTTTCCACGACAGGAAGACAAAGGGGTGTATTTTCAGACATCGTATGAAATGATGTTCGAAGAGTGATATTGATTAGAGTATCGTCTCTAAGTTGCTATTAAGATTTTCAGTGTGTAAAATCTGTCTTTTCTCACTGCTAGTATAAGAATGATATTTGGTATAATTTCATTAATACAGCTAAATATCAGTCGAAATAATGGCAGTACTGATTATGTTGTAGAAATCATAATTACAATTTCAGGAAGCCAACTCATGAAGAAGAAATACATTAAACATGTTAAATAGTAATGGCAGGAATATGTGAAAAAATACCTACATGGGATGATAGGTTCCAAAGTTGAGGAAGTTAGAATCGGATTAGAAAAGATGAAAACAGCAAACGACCATGCCAGGTATGCCATTTTCCAGTGATCACGCAAACAAATACCAAAAATTGCTCATAAGCCGTGAAAATCGCCGACAGATTCCTGGCCGAGGAAAGACATATAGACACTAAATTTTGCCGTCAGTAAAGTCTACGCAATGTGGGCGAAACGATTTTGGCATGAGAGAAAGAAGACCTACATGCGCGAGATGACACTGCGCAACTTACACAGCCACTCCCCACGTGCGCAAACGTGTAGAAAACTGAAAAATCAGGCGCTGATTTTATTGCACTGCGATGTCTCACAAATATCTATAGGATCTTCCAGGACAGCGTATACACATACCACTCCACAGTGCCAGTCATTTCATCCTTTTACATATCAAGCGAAGGAATTCATTGCCATAATAATGTCTGCAAATAAAAATCTTTTAGGCTCTTCGATATACGAAAGCGATACAGTGCGATGTACAACACCACTCAAGAGTGTCATTGATCAGCCTATTCATTTGCTGCATTTGTGAAAGAAAATGCATATGACATTCTGTTTGTCATAGTTTTGGTTCTTGCACTCACCATTGAATTAACACTGATAGAAGAATAAACTCTAGCATCTGTTATGGCGAAAATTTGCCATGTAAACCATGACCAACTGCTGATAATTGCCAAGGGTTTTATGAAGCCATATATCTTGTAGAGGGTGTCTAAGAAGGGAATAAACTCCAACATAATTTTGAAGTGTAATTTCATGGTGATGAATTAACCAGAAACAAGAATTATTTCCCGTACATTACATCAGTCGCAATTGAGGGCTACATGTGAAACACCTCGGGACTATGAGTTCGCTGCGTCATGTTTTAATTCCATAGATTCATTTTTAAAAGTATTGATGACAATATTAATACTTAGCTGTCCAAGCATGTGCGGTTTGGAATATATGGATGTGAGGGCATACGACGTTATGTACTGGACCAACGTAAAGAATTTTACGTATATGGATCTTTGTTGAAATCGATGGCAAACATTCAACGATGGTGCAGTGTCCTAATGGTTTATCTTTATGTAAAAAAAAAAAAAAAGGTTAACCAGATTACTTACAGAAAATGCGTAGATTTGCATTACATATATCACATACTGCAATATCGTTTGGGGAAACTGTAGCTCAACTAAAATTAATCCAATTCTTACCCTCCAAAAACGTGCTGTACGTTTGATTACCAATTCCCGTTACTTTTCTCCATCCAATCCCCTATTTCGTCAACTAAAAACATTGAAAATTGAGGATCTTCACACCTTTCAAACTGCTGTTTTTATGTATAAATATACATTTAATTGTCTTCCAAAAATTTTTGATGGTTTCTTCACTCCAAATTCCACCGTTCATTCATATCCAACACGTCAGTCGTCCGATTACCATCTCAAAAACCCAGAATCATTTTAGCTCAAAAATCATTAAAACATAATGGACCAGATATTTGGAATTCTTTACCCCCTAATTTAAAACAATGTACGTCTGTTGCGACACGGATTGTCGCCCCTACACGGATTGTCGCCTCCTGCTCGGGGCGACAATCCGTGACGGGCGTTGGCGGCACGGATTGTCGCCCCCTACACGGATTGTCGCCTGGCGACAATCCGTGTAGGGGGCTTGCGGCACGGATTGTCGCCCGCCCTCGAAGCACATTTTGCTGGGTAATATCGTTCTGGACATAATAATTGAAATACTAACACATAACTTAAATGGCTACATCCATGCAAACATGCCATGTAAAAAGTCATGGTGAGATTTCAAGGAAGTGTGTATGTGCGCGTGCACATGATAATTTAGTGTCCGTTTGTGCGTGCGTGTGTGTGTGTGTATGTGTGTGTGATGGAAGAATGTGTTTATTATGTCAGTTTTTTGCGTATGTGTTTTTTAGCTGCGAGTGGGGAGGGATACCTAGTAAGCTGTTGCTGGCATAAATGTTGATATTGATTTTATCAGCAGCTTTGAATTTGATGAGTTTGTTTGGCAGATTTGTATATGAATTCGGAGTGGAGCTTGCGTGCGGGCGGATGCTGCTTTTCCGCATACGGTCCATTATGTCTTATTTATCATTATTGGGAAATCGTTTCATCAGGAAGGATGTGGTATCGATTCGGGTGTGCGTCGGTATGTGGGAAGAGGGTTACATTTCGTTATTGCAAAAGTTTGTTATTCTGAAGGCGAAGGCTCATTCGTCCGAAGGGTCATTATTCAGAAGGTTCGTTATTCCGAATCTCATTTTTGGATCAACGAACCACTAGGTATAGGGAATTGTGTGTTTCGGATAAATGAAGCCTCGGAAAAAACGAAACTTCGGAATAACGAACCTTCGTGTGTGTGTGTGTGTGTGTGTGTGTGTGTGGCCGGGAAGGTGTGGGACAGCGATAAAAGATATACAATGAGAACGAATTTAGTATTTCTCTATAGTCTTACCCACTTTACGCTCCATGGATATTACATTTTTTTTTTATTGTATTCGGGTGTGGGAGGGGTGTCCGAATGTTCTAATGATTTTTTTTTTCTGGAAATGAGGCTTCGCTTTATAATAACAATCTCCTTAACCCAGAAAGTCATGAATATCGCTGCACAATGACAGCATAACCACAGTTTGTCTATTCCATAACTGTAAGTAGTATTTTCTTACTCTGTTTAACTTATCGATCTAGATAGTATTCTATTTGTGGTATAATTATGTTATGTAGTCTTTACATTATGATGTTTATTCATATCTGAGCTGCACAAATAAAATTCAAACTTCAAGTTCAAAATTTCACATATCTTTCATTACTGTAAAGCAAATTAAAGAAATGCGAAAACTTTTCACAAATTGTAAGGAAATTCAATTTCACTTTTCCCCAGTGTACAATGTAAGACAGTCCAATATGTGATGAATTTGCTGTCATAATACATTGACTTGGCAGGGATCGTCATATTGTACATAATTATTTATAACAATCTGTAACTATCCGAAAATATCCGCAACTCTCTGTAAATAGTCGCAACTCTCCGCATGTCTATTCGGAAGTTTTAAATGCAAGTCGAAAGAACAAAATTGCGTGCCAATTCGTGCCAAATCTCTCCGTATCGCCCCGAATATTTTTTCCCGTATATGTTTTGTAAAATGCTCTGGTGACAGCAAGAGATCCCCGGGTGTCCGCAGAAATAAAAGAAAAAAAAATGACTTATTTGGACGTAACGCCGGACGCAGAGCATTATGTGACTGGGGCATTACGTAGACACACGAACGCTCACACACAACACACATACGTAGGGCCTACGTAGCCCACGAACACCAAACCCCTCAGATACTCATGCAGGCACAAAACTGCGCCCACAAACACGCACCATCACATACCCTTTGATATACACATACGCCACTATATACCACATACACAGGTACGCATACAGGCACACGTATACACACAGACAAACAAACCACTACCACTATACAACCACCACACATGCACAGCTTCTACATACTCCAAACACACACACACATACACACACACACAACAAATCATACACATCACATATCATGCAGCTCACAATACACACACACACACAAGCACACACACACACACACACACGCACACACACACACACACACACACACACACATACGCATAACTTACCAGTCATACCCATCCCACCAAAGCTTAACACCGGAGGAACCACCCCGAGCCCGGGGCGACAATCCGTGACGGGGCGACAATCCGTGTCGCAACAAATTTTTTGCCAACACGGATTGTCGCCTTCGAGGTCAAAAACTGGGAACTGCACAAGCGTCACGGATTGTCGCCAGGCGACAATCCGTGTAGGGGGCGACAATCCGTGCCGCCAACGCCCGTCACGGATTGTCGCCCCGAGCAGGAGGCGACAATCCGTGTAGGGGCGACAATCCGTGTCGCAACATACGTCGTTGAACATTTTCAAACGAGAACTAAAAAACACCCTCATAATCCAGTATACTTCTGACATTTAAATATTCATACCACCTGGTCAACAAACACCCTAAACAATGAGTTCACGGCCATAACTGAATTAACATTCACCTCATCACACTGATACACAAAATAACACTCAACGTACACCCCAACACAATGCACACCGCACTGCACCGCAAGTCCTGCACACAATACTTCCCACTCAGTGAGTGGCAAGATTTTCTTTATGTATCTCTTTATTGTGCCCTTCGCACAATTACTCCCCACTCAGTGAGTGGCAAGATTTTCTTTATGTATCTCTCTACCTGGGGCCATCTTCCTCGTCAAGCTTAGCTTATGATGATGGTCCCCTGCATTTCATTTTTATTATTTCCTATTGCTTCCTTTCATATATAATATTCGTTCTTGAAAAAAAAAAGAAAATGTATGTAAGATCCAAACGTTACGAATATTAGCTGTGTAAATGACTATGTAAGTATTTTGTTGATTTGTTGATTTGTATTGATTTTGAAATGCAGAAATAAAAACTGAACTGAACTGAACATGTATTATGATGTGATTGGTTTGTCGTATGTTGAAGTGCGGCAGATCTGAGATAGATACATCGATTGAGTATTACAAATGCCCGTTTTCGTGTACATATACCATGAGATCATCTGTTTGGGGGAACTTTGAACATATTCCTTTTGATGTTCGTTTAAAATTTCAATTTACAAGCAGCAATTTAGAAATTATATGCAAACCTCATCTTAACGACCAATATATTGCATACTGACAGCTTTGTATAGCAAACCAATTTGTCTATAGCCGTGGTCATCCTACCAGTTACACTAGTTTTTTTTTTTTTTGCTATATTATTATGAAAACATGATTGAAGCTGTTAGTAAACAAAAAATAGGCAGACTCTTTATGAAATGAGGTCCCATGAACCCAAAGTTACCTGAATCAACAAACTGATCGAAAGAGCGCAAAGATTTATCACCATACAATTGTGTACCAAATAAAACTTTCGGAATCGAATATTCAGAGCTGAATATAGGATGAGTGTTCTTGTACATCCCATAACCCAAACACTACTAGTATACCCTCGTCGAGGGCATATACAATTCCGATAACCTCTCCTCGTTTGTTCATTCCTTTGTTCGTTTGTTCGTTTGTTTTTGTTTGTTATTTAAGTTGTGATTATGGTTTTGTTGTTGTTCTTGTTGGTGTTTTGCCAGTGAAGGCGTCTTGAGACCGTTGTGTGACCTCTTGAAGTCTACATTGGAAGCCAAAAAAGTTTTTTTGTGAGTGAAGTACTCCTTCACGAATAAAGTCATGGAGGAAAGAACAAAGAAAGGGAACGAAGTTCAAGTGGCTGTGGTAATCGCTGATGGCACTATCACGACTATGACTGGCTAGTCGTGAATAGCCATAACTGCCTGAATTGAACTTCGCCGATACCCAAACATCAATGGTGCACACGTACACACCACAGATAAACCTAGGCATTGTTATTCTATTTGTGTTTGATAGATCTCGTTTTGTAGTACAATACCGCAGCATATAATTATTTCTTTTCAGTGCCCTTCAAAGTATTACTCAATAAAAAAAGATACAAAATTCATGCCAAAAATTCATCTTTATCGAACAGCAACATGCATGGAACCGAAACAACTTAAACACATATTGGTACACTCATTTATAATTTCGGCGCCAATGGAAATGTTCAATTTTGTGTTGGCCAAAGAAAATTTCGATTCTCGCTTGAGTTGAAGCATTTTCTCCAGTCCCAAGGACCTCGATTCCTGTGATATTTATAGCATGAGTATAATTTGTCTTAATCGTAGACATTGACAAAAGTAATTCAACTAAAGAACTGATGATGCAAATCTTTAACAGTTTCATTTTTGTTCACCAATGGAAAAAAAAAATACAAATCTATGTATATATGTGACCGTGCACCTCAAAACGAACATAAAGTCGCACACACTGATTTTGCGTGAGGACTGAAAATAAGTGAAATGGGTCAACCTAGCCGAACTTGATTTTTTCATAGTTTCTGAAAGAGCGGGTCTTCTTTTACATTATGCTAAAATTTGGTATCATAAAACGGGCAGGAAAGTGTGGTTTTTTTAGCAGTTTATCTCGAACATTTTTGGTAGAATAGTGTGATTAGGTGTGTCTTTAGAATCCCTTTTTCATTTCTGAAAAACCTTGTCCACACTCTTCACTTTCAACTCTAATAACTTTTGAAAGGGTATAGTGCTACTGCGTTGAAAGTTGGCATTAATTATGGACAGAATGTGTTAGTAAGGCATGCTTAATTTCAGTTTAATCTATCCCTTCATTGTTGTTACTCTGGTGGTTTACTTCCCTTTTTTTTTGTCCCATTCATCACACAGCCAGCACGGTTTGATAAAGATTAAGCGCTTGAATAGACACTGTACTTCAGAGCCTCTTTTCTCAGTTCAAACTTTTCCTGAGTTTGTGCATTCTTTCCAATATTTAGATAAGTTAAGAGAGTCCATTTGATTTGAGTTATACATCATTTTAAAGCTTAAAGTCTGCTCTTTTAGAATATGGTCTTAACTAAAAATTCATGTCTAGCAACTTTTTGTTTGTTTTGAGGTGCAGGGTCACATATATAAATATATATATATGTATATATTTATTTGTATTTATGTGTCATAATATGATTTGTTACTTTTCCTATATCAAAGACTAACTTTACTTTTACAAGGCAGAAATTTGTTGTTATGATATTCATGTATTATACATACATAATTATAAAGTTTATCATTTGAGCACATTTCTGCCTTGTAAAGGAATCTGATCTTTAATAATGATATGAAAAGTAACGTGATCATTATTCGGAAATTGAATGTATGTGTATTGAGTAAATGTAGACGTGTTTTGTCTTTCTAGCAGCTTGTGAGATATTATAAACAGTTTGTGCGTGTAGATTGTGTACACATACAAACACACACACACACACACATACACATACTTTTTCTTGTATCTTAAGAGAAGAAAAAGACTTTCCTCTTTACAGCCTCATAGGTTTAATGCAACTTCCAAAACGGTTATTGTGATAATGATCATTATTTTGAAAGGCAGTAGGTTATCCAGTAGCAATGCATTAATATCACTTAACAGCATAGTGCGCTTTTAGGCTATCAGTAATCTTTTTTATTTCGAAATTCAAAATTTAGGCTTATGTACTGCGGCTGTTTATAATCTGATACGTGCCAATCATCTTGCCAAGGAATATTACATGTACACTCCTTTTTAATCACAATATCAGCATAAGAAGTAGGTTTGGAGCTGTTATTGTTACGCGATCCTACGACTTTTTGCCTTGACACGTAACCATTCCGTGCAAAGCATTTGAAAGGCTTTGAAAAAGAAAAGACTTGAAAAACAAATTGCAGTCCGTTACCTTTAGCTGAAAAACCCAAGACATAATAATCAAAATACATTCATTCTATACCAATCTCTGTCTTATTTCATCCCACAATTTATCTGACTTCTATAAAATACCCAAATTCAAAAAAGCTCTCAAGGTTTGTCTAGTGTCACTGATATACGATATTTCATGGTTTGGACAAAGCATTTCAAGAAGAAGACAGTTCGGATTTTAGATTACTAATCAAAATGCATCATAATCATTAGGTTCACTATCAGTTTGGTTGGTCAGTTATGAGGTATCGACATTTTACCTCATCTTATTTAAAACTCGATTTGTTTTCATCTCTTCTATGTGAAAATTCAGTAAATATCCTTTGTCTTTCGTATGAATATTTCAACATTAGTCTGCTCATCATGAAAATAACATTTTGTAATAAAATCAAGTTTATCGATCAGTCATTTTGAGACATACTCCTCATAAGTATCATCTCCGCAAACAAAATATTGTCAGGTTTTGCAATTTTATCTTGTAATAGCCTCTTAAATCCCTTCTCCAAGAAAGGTATCAACTTTATTTTTCGATGGCGTGTGTGCTGTGATTTAATTTTGGATTATTGTTCCCTTTCATATATATATCTATATTTTATATTATCTCTAAGATTTATCTCACTATTCTAGTGCAGTGCAGTAGCTGTACAACGAGCCAAAGGAAAATAGTTGTGAAGAAATTATTGTTATTACTTCAAGAGATATGCGCTATATATACATATAAGCCTCCATCTAAAAACTTCTACGTCAGATTCCTTGGAAAGTTACACCTGCTATTTCTTGGTGGTGGTCTTTCGGGTAGCTGTTTTCAATAAATCTTTTCGCGGCACTCCATATTGTTTCTATTCACCAAAGCTTATGATAAGTAAGAATAAGAATTTAATTTTTGCAACGCGTTAGTGTCTTTTAAACTTGGTTTGTTTGAAAACACGCCAATTATGGCACAGAAGTGTTTTTGCACCGATTCCCTTCCGATGAATGTTAAAGGACTTTATAATTACAGACTTGAAATTGAATGAACAGCGTTGATATAAGATACAGCAATAATATGCAACACTGCAGAATAGAGGGGTTTTTTTTTTTCTCGAAGACACGAGTACATATACAGTTAACACTAAAGAACTTTCCGGTGTTTTCTATATATAGTCACATCGTATTCCAGACTAAATCTCGAAAAGGTATTGCAGGCTCTCTAGAGATTTAGGTTATCGGAAATGCTCTCGTAGAATACGGATCTGATTTTACCATGGGAGTTCTGTGTTCTATGAAGATCTACTTCAGAAGACGTCTTATCTTTGTACAAAGAATCTCTGGGAGATCTTTTGTCGTTGTCAACATACTGATCATCAACGCTTTCACCAGCATATGTTTCAAGAATGAGATACCCATCTTCATCTACTCCGCGTTCTTCTCTTCGTTTGCTTAAGTAAATTGAAGTAGAATATGGAGGGTCGTTCAGGTTTAAAAGAGGAGGGACACGTTCATAATTTCTATCGATAGTCGGGCACTCGAGACCATGCTGCTGTTCTCTGCTGGATGTGGATGGGTCGAAAGTTGAAGGGATATCTTCATAAACTGGTGATTGGACTTTCCCAGATCTCGCAGAGTCGTCTACAGGCCTGGAAGGAAGGGATAGTGGTCCGCAAGGTGAGGGACCAATGGATAGAGCATCGTCCAGGACAAATGTCCCTGTTGAATCATAACGAGCTTGAGGTTTGATTGCAGTTACTCGACGTGGACATACACTGGCTACGAGGTATCCGTTTTCATCAGTATCTATTTCAACTGCTGCGGAAGAGTCAACATACGGATGAAACGTGGCATTCCTCCTCATGCTATTATTGACGGTTCCTGGCATGTCCATGTATTGCTCTGTCCCTGCATTATCTCTGACATTTTGATACGGTGCAAGGTATTCACTGTCTTGGTCTATGACGTCATGGAGATGCCGGGAATTCGTGCCCGCTGAATCCTTGATCATTTCCGCTTCAAAGTTGTGGTTCTGTCAAGCAATGTCGAGAGTTGTTTGTTTGTTTGTTTTTTTGCTGATTAAATTTGATACAATTTGACTTTATTAAATTTTTATGACTCTGTAATGGATGACTTTCAAGAGAAGATCATGAGACTTCCTTAATCTGTATCTGACTAATGAAGGTCTTCATTATTTCAATACAAAAAAAAAAATACACAAAAAAAAACATAGTTGAAACTTTCAACCATTTCAAAGTCCCCTAAGCACAGTCCGCGATGTGAAAGAATAGACAAACATATTTTAGAACGTACAAATTGAAAGTAGCAACCACCAATCTGGGCACCGTGAAAGTAGTCAACCTTGACAAAATGTCAGTCTCTGACAATTTCAGTAAAATCCTTGGTTTTGATTGGCTAAAAAGCTCTGGTCACTGACTGTTACTTTGCTGAATTTTAGAGACTTACAACTTTCATGAAAGATAGTTATAGTTATAGTTGACTCACCTCCGAAGAGTTCTGGTAGATGTGATACACTCTCTTCTGACGAGAGGAGGTATCCCCATTTCTGTTGCCTGGATGTTCCGTTGAAGAATGATGCACTCTGCACGAATCGGGAGTGATGTTGGGATTCGAGCTATTCGGATCTGCTAGGCGTCTACGTTTTCTTTTGACGTGACAACTGATAAAATACGTGAAATTAGACTCAGTTTTTTATGAAACACTTGTATAACAAAGAAAAAAAAATCCTAATATATAATTAAATGAGAACAGTTATACAGGTATATGACTAATCAATTCGTCTTAATAACATAATTATTTATGAAAATGTCATTAGCAATTGTGTGTGTGTGTGTGGGTGTGAGGGGAACCGTTAGATGTATTTGTGCGTACGTGTGTATTATCATTTTGTCAAAATTGTCATCAAACTCTATTGTTATAAATTTTATATCTCTATTAAAACAAAGAATGCATTAAAAACAAAGTTTCTTAATTGCATTAAACTACATGAATCTCCTTGCAATGTCCCTCTTGTCCGCACATACAAATTCAAATAAACACACATAGGAGAATGAAATATGCAAGTAAACTTTTTCTGTGATGGTTGTAACAAACTATGTATCAAATAAAGACCAGCATTATATATATATATATATATATATATATATATATATATTATCTCTAGCTGTAATGATAGAAATGAAAGATAAATTTATGTATAACGTATAAGCTGTATAGTTATCCCTATGATATCTGAGTTCCTATTTTGTCAATATGTCATCCGGCAGGGGGTAAATGGGGGAGGTGGGGGTGGGGGATCCCCCACTAGTGGAGGAAGGGGTGGCCTGTACAAACATCCCCCTGAAATAAAAAAAAAAAAAAATGAAGAATGAGAATTTTGATTGTATTGATTTCGGTATGATGCATGACGTTCGCACGCCCGCCTAGTTGGAGCTAAACAGAGCTTATGGTTAAGAGATCTTTTAGGATTTGCATACATAATCTTCTCAAGCACTCTCTCACTTCTCTCGCTTGAAAATAGTCATGTCGGGTGCTGTTTGTTATTCCGATGGTTCGTTATTCCAAAGGTTCGTTAATCTGAAACACACAAATTCTCTACACCTAGATGTTCGTTAATCCGAAAATGAAAAAAGGGTTCGTTAATCCGATCATTTGTGGCGTTATTCCGAAGGTTCTTTATTCAGACGCTTCGTAAATTGTAAAATGAAAAAGGGTTCGTTATTCCGGAGGTACGCTATTCCGAAACTGAACAATGGTTCGTTATTCCGGAGGTACGCTAATCCGAAAATGAAAAAGGGTTCGTTATTCCGTAGATTGGTTAATCCGAAAATGAAATAAGGCTCGCTATTCCGAGGGTTCGCCATTCCGAAGTTTCGTTAATCCGATTATAAGATAAGGTTCGTTATTCCGAAGGTTCGTTTAACTGAAAATGAAATGAGGTTCGTTAGTCCCAAAATGAAATAATGTTCGTCATTCTGAAAATGAAAGAAACTCATTTTAATGACAAAATACATTGTCGTAAATGAAAAAAAAAAACTGCTATGATATTACGCAATGGAAATTCGATATTGTCTCTGGGAAGGATGTTACACGTATATATTTTGAGGTAAAGCACGTCGTGCTGCATGAAGAAGTGGCGTGGATTAAGAATCTTCATTTTAATTCAGTCTGAACATATTTACCTGAGTGATTAGATTTAGAGCGTATATGGGAATGTGTGACCTTTTTATAGCCTAGCTTTAGACTCCCTCGCATTTTTAATGATAATAACAGTAACGACAATAAGACTAATAAAAAAAATAATAATAAGTATGGACAAGACTAAAAAGTAGCGTTGATGGTAGTAATGACAATAATTATCGATGGTAACAATGATGATAACGCATAGCAACTGTAATTATTACCAGATTCATGGTAAAAAGTGTCGTTACCGGTATCAGCATTTCATAATCATTAATCCGATAATGAAACGGCCTGCGGCAGAGCCAGGAGGAAGTGGCAGGGGAAGGGAGGGGGTGGAAAGATACATTATCTCAACCAGGGACGATGCAGCGATCTTTTCAAAGGGGTGTATAGGACGCTGCACATTGTATTCGTCGATAATCACTATAATTGACAAAGGTTGATTCTCAGTGTGATGTTCGTTACCTTTGAAGATGGCCGTTTGAGTGGAAGGCCATTCCATCAAGGAAGATGGAAATTTATTTTAACCGTCATGCAAGTGCATTACAGCTATGGTTTGGGACTAGGACGGCGTCCAAGCCTACTCCCAGGCCTATGAAAATAATGCCCTTTCACACAGAAATTATTGTTCTTATCTTAATTATTGTAAATTTTGAACGTTCAATGGATGTTAATGCGGGTATGCAGTGGCGTACCGTGGGTCAAGACATTAGGGGGGGGGGCACCTCGTGGAAAAGTAATTTTGAGGGTGTGTATGCTTGTGCGTGCGTGCGTGTGTATGTGTGTGTGCGCGTGTGTGCGTGAGCTGTCAGTCTGCAAAGTTAATGGGGACTATACAATACATACCGGAATGTGATATATTCCACAGCGCAGTTATTGAGCAACATTGTAAGTTTTCCTTATATGGATTATGGAATGACGTTGTGAAACGACAAATTACTGGCAGCAACATCAGGAGAATTGCATAACAATTAAATGCGAGCGAGCTTGAAAATGTTGACATTTTACAGCCCCCAAACTGCCGTTTGTAGCTATATTTTTTCGCTTTGGAAATTAAGGGGGGCGCACCGGGCGCAACTGCTGGCAATTACTGGCAGCAACATCAGGAGAATGGCATGACAATCAAATGCGAGCGAGCGAAGCGAGCGAGCTTGAAAATGTTGACATTTTACAGTCCCCAAACTGCCGTTTGTAGCTATATCTTTTCGCTTTGGAAATTAAGGGGGGGGCGCACTGGGCGCAACTGCTGGCAATTACTGGCAGTAACATGAGGAGAATGGCATAACGATTAAATGCGAACGAGCGGAGCGAGCAAGCTTGAAATTTTTGACATTTTACATTCCAAAAACTGCCGTTTGTAGTCTGTTTTTATATTAGAGCATCCCCTTATTGTTTGTGTTTGTGTGTGTGTGTGTGTGTGTGTTTTATATACATGAAAAAGTTAGGAATAGGCAAATTTCCCAGGTCAAGTCTTATTATTGGCAATGCAAGGCATTTTAATATAGACTAGTATGTAAAGCAACACTGCAAAAGCAATAATCTAGCTTTGATATAACGAAGCGTAAGGTACAAAGGTGTACATTCTACACCACATTGCGAAACATTGCAGCGACTCTTTTTGCCGTTCGAATGTTCTGAGTACACTGCGCACATCCTGCTTATATTCAGAATGCCAACCAGGAATCACGCTGAATCACAATCTTTTGTCGGCTCCGGCCTTTTCGAACAATGTGTCACACTATAACCTCTTTAATTATGATTAAAAGAAATCTTAGAAAAATATCTTATTTCTTGATCACCCTTTCATGTCGATTTCATAAGCAGTTTAAATTACTAACCCTTCAATTACCATTTTGGTAAGTTTAGTTTTTGGGTTTTTTTAACCAGCGGATTGGGGGGGCACGTGCCCCACCCCCCTCCCCCAACTTCGTGATTGCTAGGCAGGCATCATAGTTATCACTAGACCACTAGGTTTTGATTTTAGTGAACCATAATTGGAACTTTGTGTACTTAATGATTTGTGTTATGGTTGATGGCATTGTTCTTGTTCTTCCAATTGTTCTTTATCACGCAGAATGAACTGGTTTGGGCACGTCATTCATGCCAGAGCATCGGCTACCACGTGAAGTTTACTACAGTGACTTCAACACAGCACGACCACCTGGACGCCCTCCCCTCCGGTGGAAGGACGCAGGGATACGGGATCATCCCTGCCGACCCTTGAAAACCAGGCGAGGAACGTAAAGGGACACACCGTCCTACGCCTAAGTCAAGTAAGTAGGTACTTACTATGTACGAAAACATGTAACAGGCTTGTGTTAATACAGATCATTTTACCGAGAAGAGATCTCTCATATAAAACAAGAAATAATTCAGAAAAGAATTCAAGATCTAGATGCTGAACCATCCCCCCCCCCCCACACACACACACGAGCACACACGAGCACATACGTGCAAACCACACACATCTTTGGAAAGAAAAACAGAAGTTAGAGAAAGAAATAACTGTACAATCACTCACTTTTTAAAAGAATGTTTACAACAAGCCATCATGGAAATACCGACACACAGTACGAGGATGACACACAGAAGGATTCCCAGGATGAATAATAAAAGAGTAACCTTTATCTGATGAACTCCAGGAACTGAAAAAAAGCCCCATAAAACTAGCCTTCGTTATTCAGTCGTGGAAAATAATACAATGTGTTAGAATGTGGAAAATCCTAAAAGCACAATGTACTTTTAAGATTTAACGTAATGTCTCTACAATTATGATTATGTCTTCACATATCGAAAATTAAAGAAATTGTGAAGTGACTCGCCATAAATCAGTAAACATAAATCATGGCGTTAAGTTTATTTCTCATAATTGTCATTCAATTCGATAATAATATCACATGTTATTATTTAAAATTACATAAATCAGTTAGTATTATAATATTATGACATCAGAAAACCATGGGGAAAAAAATAAAGAAAAATCATCGCGAATGCTCGATCGAGTCTCTAACATTCTGTGTTATTTGTATCAAACAAATTTAATGACAAACTGCTTTCAATGTTTTGCGGGAGCTGTTCGTTATTCCGAAGGTTCGTTAATCCGAAACACACAAATTCCCTATAAATAGTTAATCCGAAAATGAAAAAGGGTTCGTTAATCCTAACATTTGTGGCGTTATTCGGAAGGTTTGTTATTCCGAAGGTTCGTTAATCCGAAAATAAAATAGAATTCGTTAATTCCGAAGGCTCGTTTATCCGAAAATGAAATAGGGTTCATTATTCCGAAGGTTTGTTAATCCGAAAATGAAATAGGGTTCGTTATCCCGAAGGTTCGTTAATCCGAAAATAAAATAGAATTCGTTAATTCCGAAGGCTCGTTTATCCGAAAATGAAATAGGGTTCATTATTATAAATTCTTCGTCATCTCGTCATCTCCACTAGATGTTGGTTGTAATCCTTATAACCAACACTGGAGGCGTCATCTCCACTAGACCACCGAGCTTTCGCCCGACAGCAAGTGTTGGTTGTAATCCTTATAGCATGCAGCGGGTACTGCTTTGTTATTCAAATTCATGAAATTCTTCCGTCGAGATGTTTTCATTGCAACTGGCGAAAGCTCGGGCGAAAGCTCGGTGGTCTAGTGGAGATGACGCCTGCCCAGTGATCAGGAGGTCGTAGGTTCGAATCCTGCTCGAGTATGTACGCCCATGGTTTTTATCATGGCTACTACTAAAACACTGATCAATTCAGTGCTTGTTTACGTCGATGTAGGGCAATTTGTCAATCAGTTGCAATGAAAACATCTCGACGGAAGAATTTCATGAATTTGAATAACAAAGCAGTACCCGCTGCATGCTATAAGGATTACAACCAACACTGGCTGTCGGGCGAAAGCTCGGTGGTCTAGTGGAGATGACGCCTGTCCGGTGATCAGGAGGTCGTAGGTTCGAATCCTGCTCGAGTATGTACGCCCATGGTTTTTTATCATGGCTACTACTAAAACACTGATCAATTCAGTGCTTGTTTACGTCGATGTAGAGCAATTTGTCAATCAGTTGCAATGAAAACATCTCGACGGAAGAATTTCATGAATTTGAATAACAAAGCAGTACCCGCTGCATGCTATAAGGATTACAACCAACACTGGCTGTCGGGCGAAAGCTCGGTGGTCTAGTGGAGATGACGCCTGTCCGGTGATCAGGAGGTCGTAGGTTCGAATCCTGCTCGAGTATGTACGCCCATGGTTTTTTATCATGGCTACTACTAAAACACTGATCAATTCAGTGCTTGTTTACGTCGATGTAGGGCAATTTGTCAATCAGTTGCAATGAAAACATCTCGACGGAAGAATTTCATGAATTTTAATAACAAAGCAGTACCCGCTGCATGCTATAGGGATTACAACCAACACTTGCTGTCGGGCGAAAGCTCGGTGGTCTAGTGGAGATGACGCCTGTCCGGTGATCAGGAGGTCGTAGGTTCGAATCCTGCTCGAGTATGTACGCCCATGGTTTTTTATCATGGCTACTACTAAAACACTGATCAATTCAGTGCTTGTTTACGTCGATGTAGGGCAATTTGTCAATCAGATACAATGAAAACATCTCGACGGAAGAATTTCATGAATTCCGTAGTAATTGTTACGAATAAAATATTGGATTATGAGTATGAAGAATAATCTAGATTGTTGGGTCAAGATAATAGTCAAATTCAAGATAACTTTCAATGAAGTAAAACATCACTGACACTTTTCCATTCCGTTTCTGCTTGTTTTTTCACACTTTCTGCCTTATCAATACAAACGTGCCTCAAACTTATACATTTTTTAAAACACATTTTATATCCTCCTATCAAGATCAAAATAACTTCTTCTTTTTTTGAAAACACGAATACACAGAATCAGCCTTATCGACCAAATAGGCGTATTTCTAGGCATGGTAGAAAATATACTGATGCGATTTCTTCAGGATATTTGCTAGATATATCATAGTGTTTGTAGGACAAACTGACCGTTTGTTGTATTCTTTATAGCCCGGCAAGATGGGATGGAAGAGTTCCAGGTCGGGTACAAATACGTTGACCAACCGGGTTGACTTGTACACTGCAGCGTCGCGTTTCCTTCGATTACGAAGCCTTCGCCACAGGTGAGAGTAATTGTGGACCCAAAGCCCGTTTTATTGGAGTTCCAGTAACCATTAGACACATGACCGGGATGGTGACAAGACCCGGCTGAAACTACCAATGATGATTATAAAAAGGCACATAACTAAATGATTATAACACATAAAATCAAAGTCATTGAAGCATTTTCTCCACCTTTGTTCATGGAGCTGTCATGAAAGCTACAGATTTAATATTCGGGCGACTAACTGCCACCAGATTTATCAGAACTACACACACATACACACGCACACATGTACTCTCAATGTAATGTGCAACATCGAAGTAGACCTAGATGTCTTTTCATGAAATATGAATAACATCACTTATCAACGGCACGAGCGATAAAAGCAGACAGTTTCTATAGGCCTGTATGTTCACGATTCTTACATGATCATCCCGGAAGTAAATTTCACTCTGGTTAATTTGTGTTCATTTTCTGAGTTATACAAGCACACGACACGACTACAACGACATACTTTTTCTGTTTGTCTATACATATTGTTCTGTGTAATCATGCATATGCATTGATTCTGTTTTTTCCTCACACTAGCCTTCCACCAATACATGTCCATATGTATATATGTAAGCATGTATGACCGTTTAGAAAATTTCTTCCAGGGCTATCACGAAATGTTTGAAAGGACGGAAGAAAAACAGAAAAGTCAGACGGAGCAAAAATGTTTTAATGAAATTTACAAAAACGCGCTAATTTCATTTTCTGCTTCCAAAACAGATATTTTATGGCAAACACGAACGAAAATAGAAAAGAAAATGACACTGTAAAACGCATTTTCAAGTCCATAAATATGAAGAGTCATGGAACTAATTTTGTGAATGTCCTAAAAGCAAGATCACATGAAAAAGAATCTTTATGTTTTATCAATTTGCTTACAACCGTATATCCTAAAATATATCATAAGATTTCACGACAAAATTGGCTTTAACTGCATCGAAACTGTGAATAACATAGGGCATTTAAGCAACAGTCAATTTCTAAGATTGTTTTTACGGACGTCGTGAAAACTGCAAAATCTAAAATCCACGTTCTTCAAATGCCGTTGAAATGTAGCTATACTAGACATAAAACTTTCAATTTGATAAAAGATCTGTATGTACTGTAATCATTATCATTATTTGCAGTTATATCCAAGTTTGAAGCTGTTTGGTTCTGGTTTTGTCTTTACTGTCTACGATTTCCTAAGGTAACGTTATGGCAAGGCATAATGACATAACCTACCATATATGAATTATTGGTTACAGCTCGTTATTCCGAAGGTTCGTTATTCCGAAGGTTCTTTATTCCTAAGATTCGTTATTCCGTTCATTGTTCCGAATTTCATTGTCGGATTAACCAATCTTCGGAATAACGAACCTTAGGAATAACGCCACATATTTTCGAATTAAACACCCTTCGGAATAACGAATCTTCGGAACAGCGAACCTTCGGAATAACGAACAGCACCAGAATTATTATACATACATCCGTACAAACATACACAAACTTATAAAGACTTACATATTCCAGATTTTTTTCGACATTCAACATCTATTCTCACCTCGGCATTTCAGCTTGACTGCCCCGTTTTCGGGACAATCGATTCTCGTCGTGGAACATTCCGTTATACGTATGTATGAAGCATCTGTTAAATATAGTGAAAAATGAGTTACGAACTCTGTAGATGTCTAATTATTTAACTCTTTAAGAATAACACTTATGAAAGTCATCTTCTTTTTATTCATTAAGTCTTTATTAATTCATTAAGTCTTGTGTAAAAGCAGGGTAGTCCCATTCAGTGTCATAAAAGACCTGCTTTACAAGGGAGCCCTAGGTTGATATACATTAAATGACAAAAAACTATAACAAAACGAACATAAATATGGTACAGCTAAAGAATAATCGGTTCGTTAGAGCATATATAAAACACATAAAGTTGATAAAGAGAAGGAGGAAAGCCTCAAACGTACTGATTTGTTTGGGGTTTTTTTATCACTGGAATCCGGAGTTTGTAGAGAAAAGGAATATATTAAAAGTATAGTGTACAACGAACTTCACAAATTGTCACACATTTTCGGCTTTGCTTCTCGTGGAGATGTATTCCGAAAAACACGGTTTCCCATATACTAAATTTTCTCAGCTTCTTGAAATGACAGTACAAGCATATGTGGCCGTGCATCACAAAACAAACAAAAAGTTGCACCCCTTGATTTTACGTGAGGACTCGAAAAAGGGGAAATGGGTGAACCGAGTCAATTTTCAGTTTTCAATATTTTCTGAAAGAGCTATTCTTCTTCTACATTTTTCTTGAGTTTGGGATCATAAATTTAATGGGAAAATGGAAATTCAACAGTTTTTCAACAACCTTTTTTTTTGGGGGGGGGGGGTAGAGTATTGTGATCAGGTTTTTCTTAGAGGCCCCTTTCTTTCTTGAAAATCCTTTGCACCCTCTTCACTTTCAACTCTAATAACTTTTGAAAGGATGATGCTACTGCTTTGAAAGTTGAAATTTATCATGGTTGAACCGAGTAAATTTTCAGTTTTCAATATTTTATGAAAGAGCTATTCTTCTTCTTCATTGTTCTTGAGTTTGGGATCATAAATTGAATGGGAGAGTGGAATTTCAACAGTTTTTCTACAACCTTTTTTTGGGGGGTAGAGTATTGTGATCAGGTTTTTCTTAGAGGCCCCTTTCTTTCTTGAAAATACTTTGCACCCTCTTCACTTTCAACTCTAATAACTTTTGAAAGGATGATGCTACTGCTTTGAAAGTTGACATTTACCATGGTCAGAATAAGGTAATAGACCATGCTCAATTTCAGCTTAATCTGATAATCCTGATAATTGTTGCTGCTACAGTGGTTAAAATCATGTTTTGTCCCATTCATGGCACAGATAGCACGGTTTAGTAAAGATTAAGCACTTGAAAAGACCCTTTACCTCAGAGCCTCTTTTCTCAGTTCACACTTTCCAGAGTGTGCGCTTTCTCTCCAATATTCATATAGGTTAGGAGAATCCATTTGAATTGAGTTATACATCATTTTAAAGTCTGCTCTTTCAGAATCTGCCTTTAACTAAAATCCCATGTCCGGCGACTCTTTGTTTGTTTTGTGGTGCAGGGTCACATATACTTTGTTGAAATCGTTACGCTCAATTTGGGAGTCACCTTTAGGACACTGCAGCCGTTGAGTCCTGTTTCTTGCTGCTGTAGTGGGTAGGGTCTGAGGCGAGGGTCTCTTTACAGACCACTTGAGCAGCTGCGACGTAAAATCCATCATAGCACACATAACTGTCTGGTTCCAGGACCACAAAACCCTCATTGGGAGAGGGTCCCTCAAACAGTGTGACGGATGGTGCTTCTTGAAAATAAAGGGACAGATTTTGTTTCTCTTTATTGGACTGTTTGATTCAAGATTAAGAATACATTCATTACACTGAACTAGTCCGAGCCTAACATCATAGAGGGATGATATAGTAAAAGAAGGTTCCCTGGAAATATGTCTGCATATACCTTTAAGAGTGGCTTACATAACACATCCAAACAGGTGAAGATGATTTGTCAAAATATGTTTTGCTCTTTTTTTTCTTACAATAAAGTAGTAGACATGACGTCATGCTAGACACCTAATTGACTAACTCATTCACGGCAGGTAGTAACGATTTAATTTTTGGTTGTTGTAGTTGTAAAATTGTTCTGGACTAATATAGATGTATATAACAACGTGAAATAAAACAATATAAAAAGACAAATTTGGCCCCTAAAAATCTTTGCTTCTTTGTCTTCACTTCTATGGTTTTGCTCATGTCTCTCTAGTCGTTTTAGACATGAGTATACTTCATGCTTATTAATCAAATAGATAACGCAATGAAAGCATACAATGTATATCTAAGTGTATGCCTACATTCGATCAAATGTAAGAAGAAAATGATTTTTTAAATACTCTGATAATTTATAGGAAAGCGCTAATGTAAAGACTTAGAATCTAAAATACAAAGAAGAAAAGGCAAATTTTATAACATTAGTTATTGTTGGAATACTTGACCACTCAAAATGTTGATACTATAAATAAAATGCGACAAACGTCAGACAAAAAGAGATGATGCAATTTGCTGAACCCGTATGATTTACACATTTACTCTATGCTATGTTGCCGAGACTAACGCAACGATGTAACAAAATTGAACATCAGTTTTCAGTTTGTAGATGATCTGTTTCCAAGTCTGTACTGAGGATCACAGTAAGTGGACTATATCTCCCATGTTGTTGAATAAATTTACCGCAAGTCGCAAAAAGGAAAGGAATTCTATTTTTCATTCATTTTGCTTCATTTATGACATTTTATTTATTTGTCCCTCAATAATTTCTGATATACTTTCTCAATACCAACAATATCTTTACATTAATTGATATTGGTACTTTGTAATTCGTTGTTAGCGTTATATGCCCAACACTACAGGAAAAAAAAAAAGGTTCGTTGGAGAACCAATAAATGGTTCTGAACACTGTCACAAGAACGACTCCTTTTTTTGGAGCTCGTGAGAATACGAGCAATATTTTATCATTTATTGATACTGGTATTTTGCTCCTTTTTTTACCGCTAAGCCCTATACTTTCAACTACTTTCACTGAAACCATTACTAATATTTACCCCCATTACGGAAAAAAAAAAAACGTTTACTCATCTCTATTCAGTGGGTCATATTCATCGCCATCGTCCTTTACTGTCAATTATAATGACGAGGGTATTGTTTTAAATCCACATTTGCTCAACGAGACATACAGACGTCACTTGTACTTACCATCAAAACACCTCGCGGCCATCGTAAAGTTCACTGGGAAGTTATATATGATTAATCCAAAGCTTCACTCGATGGGTCAGTGATAAAAATTTGGAAGTTTGATCGTGATTCTGAATCAGCATTAGAGATGTTTCATTGGCTTTTTCGTCTTGAATGTAAACTACCATTAACTTGTTGTTCACAGACTCAATTTCACACAGAATTCGTCGTCCACGAGGTGCCTGTATAATCCAGGTATCGTTGGCGACACACTTTTCATCACATGATATCTCGCGCTCCAGTGGTTCTCCCGAACAATTCAGTGTCATATCTGCAGGATATAAAATGCAGAAAAGAGATCCATAGAAATCCGACGGAATACTTGAAGTTTCCATGACAGGAAGACGATTTTCAGACATCGAATGAAATAATGTTTGAAGGGTAATATTGATTAGAGTATCGTCTCTAAGTTGTTATTAAGCTTTTCAATGTGTAAAATCTGTCTTTTCTCACTGTAAGGGAAGAATAATATTTGGTATCATTTCATCAACACAGCTAAATATCAGTCGAAATAATGGCAGTACATATTGCTGTAGAAATCATAATTACAGTTTCAGTAGGCCAACTCATGTACATGAAATCAGTGGCGTAACTACGCGGGGGGGGGGGGGGGGCATGGGGGACATGGGTGGCACCCATCCGCTGGTTAAAAAACAAAAAACAAAATGGTAATTCAAGGGTTAGTAAACTACTTTTTAAATAGACAAGAAAGGATGATCAAGAAATAAAATATTTTTTATAAGATTTCTTTTAACCATAATTAAAGAGGTACATAGTGTGAAGCATTGTTCTAAAAGTGCGGAGCTGACAAAAGATTGTGATTCAGCGTGATTCTTGGTTGGCATTCTAAATATCAGCAGGATATGCGCAGTGTACTCAGAACATCCGAAAGGCAAAAAGATTCGCTGCAATGTTGCGCAATGTGATGTAGAATGTACACCTCTGTACCTTACGCTTCGTTATATCTAAGCTAGATAATTGATTTTGCAGTGTTGCTTTACATATTAGTCTATATCAAAAAGGCTTCCATTGCCAATAATAAGACTTGACTATTTCCTAATTTTTCAATAATTATAAAAAACACAAACATAAACACAATTGATTAGGGGATGCTCTAAAGTGCATATTTCGGACATCCTTCCCCTGCTTGGTCACTTCGACGCCCCCTCGTTGGTCGTACCTCCCCCAATCATGAACATAAACTGACACCCTTGACTACTATTGGCGGATGGAGGGAGCCGCATCGGGCGCCCCCCCCCCCCCCTTAATCTCCAAAGCAAAAAAAAAATAGCTACGAACGGCAGTTTGTTGACTGTAAAGTGTCAAAATTTTCAAGCTCACTCGCTTCTCTCGCTCGCATTAAATAGTTATGCCACTCTCCTGATGTTGCTGCCAGTAATTGCCACCAGCTGCGCCCGGTGAACCCCCCCCCCCCCCATAATATCTAAAGAGAAGATATATATATAGCTCAAACGGCAGCTCTTGGACTGTAAAATGTCACAATTTTTAAGCTCGCTTGCTCCGCTCGCTCGCATTTAATCGTTATGCCATTCTCCTGATGTTGCTGCCAGTAATTGCCACCAGCCCCCACCCTTAATTTCCAAAGCGGAAAACTATAGCTACAAACGGCAGTTTTGGGACTGTAAAATGTTACAATTTTCAAGCTCGCTCGCTCCGCTCGCTCTCATTTAATTATAATGCCATTCTCCTAATGTTACTATCAGTAATTGCCAGCAGTTGCGCCCGGTACGCCTCCCCCTTGATTTCTAAAGCGAAAAAAAAAGCTAGAAATCGCTATTTTTTGGACTGTAAAATGTCAAAATTTTCAAGCTCACTCGCTTCGCTCGCTCGCATTTTCCACGAGGTGCCCCACCCCATATCTTGACCAACGGTACGCCACTGCATGAAACACATTAAACATGTTAGATAGTAATGGTAGGAATATATGAAAAGAATTGATACCTACATGGGATGATAGGTTCCAACGTTGAGGATGTCAGAATCGGATTAGAAAAGATGAAAACAGCAAACGATGATGCCAGGTATGCCATTTTACCCTTATCAGTCATACAAATACCAATAACTTTCTCATAACATAAGCAGTGAAAATTGTCGACAGATTCCTGGCTGAGAAAAGACATATAGCCAGTAAACTTTGCCTTTAGTTAAGTCATACGCAATGTGGCTAAACGATTTGGGCATGAGGAAGAGGAGACCTGCATGCGCGTGGTGACACTGCGCAACTTACACAGCCACTCCCCACGTGCATAAGCGTGTAGAAAACTGAACATTGAGGCTGCTGATTTTATTGCACTGCGATGTCTCTCAAATATCTATAGGAATCTTCGAGAAAGTAAAAATGGCAGCGTATACACATATCACTCCACAGTGCCAATCATTTGCTCCTTTTACATATCAAACAGAGGAATTCATCGCCATTATAATGACTGGCATTAAAATTTCACAGGCTTTTAGACATTCGAAAGCGATACAGCGCGATGTACAACACCACTCAAGAGTGTCATTGATCAGCCTATTCATTTGCTGCATTTATGGGAAGAAGATACAAATAGGCCTACTATTCTGTTTGTCATAGTTTTGGTTCTTACAATCACCAGTGGCAGAAAAATAAACTACAGTATCTGTTATGGCGATAATTTGGCGGGTAAACCATGATCAACTGCTGATAATTGCCATGAGTATTATGAAGCCATATAATTATCTTTTAGAGGATGTCGAAGAAGGGATTAAATTCCAGCATTAATTTTGAAGTGTAATTTCATGACGATGAATTAATCATTACACAACAATTATTTCCCGTACATTACATTAGTCGTAAAGGACTACATGTGAAACACATAAGGACTAGTAGTTCACTGCGTCATGTTTTATTTCCATAGATTCAGTTTTTAACAGTATTGATGACAATATTAATACTTAGCTGTCCAAGCATGTGTGGTTTGGAATATATGGGCGTGAGGGCATACGGTCCTGCCGTTATCTACTGGACCAATGTAAAGAATTTTACGTATATGGATCTTTGTTGAAATCGATGGCAAACATTCAACGATGGTGCAGTCCTAATGGTTTACCTTTATGTATTTATAGTTAACCAGGTTACTTACAGAAAATGGGTAAATTTGCATTACATGTATTATGATGTGATTGGTTTGCCAGTATGTTGTGGTGCAACAGATCAGAGATAGATACATCGATTGAGTATTACAAATGCCCACTTTCGTGTACATATACTTTGGTGTACTTTGAGCATAACACTCTTATTGATATTGCTTTTGATGTTTTGATTTCTAAAATTTCAATTTACACAATTATGTGCAAACCTCATCTTAACGACTTCACCATATACTGCATACTACAACTTACCTACAGCAAACCAAGTTGTCTATAGCAGGGGTCATCCTACCGATTACACTAGTTGTTGTTGTTTTTTTTTTATTGCTGTGGTATTATGATAACATGATTGAATCTATCAGTAAACGAAAAATAAGCAAACTCTTTATGAAATGAGGGCCATGAGCCCCAAGTTACCTGACTCGAAGGAGCGCAAAGATTACAATATTGTGTACCAAATAAAATCCTCGGAATCGAATTTGCAGAGCTGAACATATGATGAGGGTTCTTGTAAATCCCATAACCCAAACATTACTAGTTTACACTCGTCAAAGGTATATGCAACTCCGATGTCTTCTCCTCGTTCTTTCATTTCTTTGGTGGTTTTTTTTTCGTTTGTTTGGTTTGTTATTTTAGTTTTAGTATATTAGGCGTCTTGAGACCACTAATTGTGACCAGAGTCTATATTGGAAGCTAGCCAAAGAAGATTTTTTTGAGTGAAGTATTTCTTCATGAATAAAGCGGTGGCGAAAAAAAAAAAAAGCCACAGAGAAAGAAGAAAGAAAGTGAGTGGGGTATCTTTCTCTTGTACCTCCATGTGTGATTTTGAAACGAAGTTCAAGTGGCTGTGGTGATCGCTGATGGTACTATGACTGGCTAATCGTGAATAGCCATAACTATCCGAACTAAACTTTGGCTACCCAAATGGCTATGGTACACACGTGCACACCACAGATAAACCTACATGTTGCGACACGGATTGTCGCCCCTACACGGATTGTCGCCTCCTGCTCGGGGCGACAATCCGTGACGGGCGCTGGCGGCACGGATTGTCGCCCCCATCACGGATTGTCGCCTGGCGACAATCCGTGCAGCTTGTGCAGTTCCCAGTTTTTGACCTCGAAGGTGACAATCCGTGTTGGCAAAAAATTTGTTGCGACACGGATTGTCGCCCCGTCACGGATTGTCGCCCCGGGCTCGGGGTGGTTCCTCCGGTGTTAAGCTTTGGTGGGATGGGTATGACTGGTAAGTTATGCGTATGTGTGTGTGTCTGTGTGTGTGTGTGTGTGTGTGTGTGTGTGTGTGTGTGTATTGTGAGCTGCATTATATGTGATGTGTATGATTTGTTGTATGTGTGTGTGTGTGTGTTTGTGTGTGTGTTTGGAGTATAATAATACAATATGTAGAAACTGTGCATGTGTGGTGGTTGCATAGTGGTAGTGGTTTGTTTGTCTGTGTGTATACGTGTGCCTGTATGCTTACGTGTGTATGTGGAATATAGTGGCGCTACTGTGGCAATACAAACGCCTTCAGAGTGTATGAGCACGTGTTTAAAGAATTCACACCAGCGTTGATCTAAAAATAGTATGGGTGTGTCAACCAAATATCAGCGGTGAGGAGGGCTAGGCGAGAGAGAGACCGAGAGAAAATACATACGAGGGAGGTACCCTCTCCAAATGTTTTTTTTTTCTTTATATGTTTTATTGATTTCAACTATTGGCATACAAACGTAAATCATTTCCAATTATGGTGTACAAATAACACAAACAAGAAAAATAAGTTTGCGAAAAAAAGAGAGAGAGAAAAAGAGAAAAAAGGCAGCAAAGTAAAGGTACCGTTTGGCAAAGGTGCAGATAGCAATATAACAAGAGTATTTGAAAGTTAACAGGATAAATATATAAGATAAATATAACAAGGTAAATATACATATAACAAGAGTGGAGTCATGATTTAAAAGGTACAATATGCATATGCACGTTACAAATCAAACTTCCATTTTTTGAAATGAGTTGGTAATTTGCCTCTCTTTTTTGCCAAATAATATTCTGTTTCCTTCAGAGTTCTAATAAAAGACTTTACTGCCACATAATTAGGATTACCACCTTTAAATTTGCACACATAAATAAAATATTTAACTGCCAGAAAAAGAAATGTCAAAAATTTATCCTTGACAACCCCAAAAAATTTATTAAAATCAGTTAAATTAAAATTTGAATCATACTTGTTATGTATTAAGCGTAACAAATCATTCCAAATAGGGCTTACCTTCTCACAATCACAAAAAAGATGTATTATTGTTTCTTCAACTTTATTGCAAAAACTACAATTTGGGGAGTTCTTCCGTTTAATCTTGTATAAAAAGGAATTCAAGGCTATGGTATTATGAAATAATTTAAAATAAAAAGAGCGTAAACGAGTATCTATAGTACATCTAAAGTTATTAATATGCACAGTTTCCCAGTTAATATCATGCGGAAGAGCTACTTTACTGCCCCAAAATACATATCGTGAGTCTGGAACACACTCATCCAACAATATATTATAAGCATAACAGGGTACCTTTTTCGTTTTAACCAAATGCTCGGAGAGGGTATCAATAACATCAACATTTGTGTTACTTGGGTTATCAAGCCACTCATGAGGAATATGTTTAACTAAAAAGTTGTATTTTCTTCTATCAGATTTGGGAACTTCAAAGTCTAACACAAATTCTTCAAATAATCTATAACCAGGTAAAGGTGGATTAACTAAGTCTGCAATTGTACGAACATTTTTAGCATACCAAGTATCATAATATAAAAACTGCTTAGATTTTGAACGAATTAGTCTGTTAAAGGGGATGGCTAGTAACTGATCAGTGGGAATCAGTGGAAATGCTGGGAGATGATTGTTCCAATCCTTATGGGATTCATTCAAGAGTTCATTGTATATCTATTGTTGTGTGAAAATGATTTGCTTCAGAATGGTCTCATATTCAAGTAATGTGCAGTTTAATGCTTCCAGGTTAGCGTCCCTGGTCAGTGACGGAGCATAAATCTGCACATTACTTGAATATGAGACCGTTCTGAAGCAAATCATTTTCACACAACAATAGATATACAATGAACTCTTGAATGAATCCCATAAGGATTGGAACAATCATCTCCCAGAATTTCCACTGATTCCCACTGATCAGTTACTAGCCTTCCCCTTTAAACCACAGTGACTGACATAAAACAAGGTCTGAAAATTTATGTCCAAAATAAACAAAAGAAGCCTTCTCTCTGAAACTGTACCATGTACGTAAAGATTCTGCTAACTGTATGTTATTCAAAGATCTCAATATACATTCAGGAGCATAAGATTTCCATAACACATCTCTGTCTGCATTAAATTTTTCTAAAAAGGATACTTCAATAGTCTTCCACAAACAATTATAGTCTTTATCAAGCAAACATTTCACCCAGGACATTTTTTGAGCAAGTGCGAACATCTGAACATCAGTCATTCGCAAGCCACAGTGAAGATAATCGTTACACATCATTTTTCTCTGCACCCTATCTCGACCTCCATTCCAAATGAATTTATAAAGTAACTTATTGAGTCCTTTAAAAAATAGGGGAGGTATCTTTATACAAAGAACAGAAAATAAATACAATAACTGTGGTAACACCAGAGATTTTAAGACACATATTTTACCAATTAAGGAAAGATTTCTCATTCGCCAACAATTGAGAGTTTGTTCAATTCTTTTCAATCTCTCTTTATAATTAAGATCAAAAAGTAATCCAAGATTAAGAGAAAAATTAATTCCTAATGACTTAAAATTTGAGGTTTTCCAATTAATTCCTTGAGCTGAAGGAGGAAATTCCTGACACCCCTTTTTACACCCTCTCCAAATGTTATTTGTCTTTGTTCATTTTTCCCTGCAGTCATTTTCTTCCTTCAGTCTTATAAACTAGAACGTCCATACCACTATTCTTTGTCCCAGAATAGGTTTGGCATGCTTTATGCATGAGCGAATAATTTCCACACGCCGTAAAAAAAATTGTCAATCGTTACTTGATTTTATCACAAACGAACTGCCATTGCACACCGCTAATACATACGTAATACAAACAAACACCAACAAACACTCAAACAAACCTCATAATGCAAATAAACCAACTCAACACTTTTTTCCTTGATATTTATTGATTTCATTCAAATCATTCATAAATCGACCCATTCTGGGCGCAACATGAACAAAAAAAGTTACAAATGGCAATTCGAAACAAAAGCAAATCCATTTGTCAAATTATACCACAAATAATCTCACTTCAACAAAGATAACTCGATTATAGACCAACCCTACTAATAATTTCTTCACGAGAAAGTTTTGACATGTACAGGGCCCTACCAAACCTATATTCCTTGAATATATTGGTATGAATCATGTAACACCTTCTTACTTACAAGGGCATATACATAAAAAACACACAAATATATTACACAAATCTAGAATGAAATCAGTCATAAAAAACCCGACCACCATCTCCCCTCCCAAACCGACACAAATCTAGGGCCTACATCTATCCTAAATATTAAATCCCCATAAAGACGTGTTTTAAAATTCAATTGTCAAAAAAAAAAATCTGTAAAATAGCTGGGAAAATGAGTTGTTCATCTTCACTAACTTGAAAAAGTGAGATATACCCTTTCATCCATCAAATTTCCAAGTGGTGTTCTTCAGCTCAAACTCTGTCCAAGGGTTCGTAAAGCTAAACTACGAGTTCTTTTCACTCAAAACATCACCTACTTTCTGCCAATGCTATATACCCGTAATATAAGCAACATCCAATTTTCAATCCAAAGTATTTCTTCACAAGCACTTTGTCTATCCCTTTTAACATCATTCCTATGAAACATTGCAATATTAGAACATTTCAGTATTGGAATATTGGTATGATATTTGTTCATGAACGCAATCACACGCTTTTATAAGCAATAAAGTAAATCCAAACACATATTATTATGATTAAAAAAACACAACTTCCGTATATCAACATAAGAGCTTCGGAGAGATACGGTAAATACTACGTCTACACGTCTACCAAAGTGTTCTTGATACCTAGTGATTGTATACACGCGTGCGCTCGCACACACATACACACATAATTATTATATGACCGTGCATCAAAACAACGAAAAGTGACCAACTCAACTCAAAATAGATGTAACAGGCCAAATTAAAGAGAAAATCCAGTCCAAATATAACTTGGTCTGATAAAAAAAGAGCAAAATGTTACAAGTTCAAAAGTCGAAATTTTGACTGAAATGGGATAAATAAGGAAGTTATGAAATTTTACAGTTTCGATAATTTCTCTCAAAGAAGTTCTCGTAAAGTAAGTATGAATATGAAGATGAGTGAGCTAACCATGTCATACCCTCACAATTCTCCATTAATAGTGTACAAAAAATGTCGAAAATTCAATGTTTCTGTCAATGAAGTCGGAAACATGACGTTATTCCTGGTTGAGTAACTTCACAATAGTGATCAGTCAGATATACGAGGATTTGAGCCTCGGGCAAAATTCGGGCAATGAAAAAAGGGAAATTTCAAAATGTTATGTATAATGTATATGGTAAGTTGTGAGGCATATTGACATTCACTATTCAAGAATTGTTTCCTCCCAAAATAGCAAAACTTCAAAATGTCATAACTTCCTTATTTTTTTTATCCGATTTCGATTATTTGTATCATTGAACTCGTAACTCTTTCTTATCATACTAACTTATATTTGGACTGTATTTCCCCTTTAAACGATCTTCGGTCTTGTATATTTTCTGAAAGAGAAATTCTTCTTTTTCTTTTTTCTTAAAATTTAGGATAAAAAAACGAAGTGAAAATTAAGTTTTTAGCTGTTTTTCTAGAACACCATTTTTAGCAGTGTAATTAGGTGTGTTTTTTAGTCCCCTTTTAATTTCTTGAAACCCTGTATACACTTTTCACTTTCAATTCTAATATCTCTTGAAAAAAAAAATAATGCTACTGCTTTAAAAAGGTGACATTAGCCATGGGTACAATGTATTAATAAAGCATGCTAAATTACAGCATAATCTGATAATTTCTTGATTGTTGTTACAATGAAGTTTTACATCCTGCTCTTTTGTCAGTCATTGCACTGAGCAAGATTAAAGGCATAATTTACCATTTGCACATGAAACAAAAACCCAGCATTAGTGCTTTAAAAAAGTTCTGAAATGTGAGTTAGGGATAGAAACAACCCCTGTAAAATTGTAATCCTTATAATCGATGTTAAGTATTGATGTATACACAAAATGTGAACAATAGTTATAATAAAGATATTTCCAGATTAAACCGTCTACAGTTATGGTTTATTGAGAAAAATATTGATATCTCCCTATATTTTAGGCTTTATTGTGAAAATTGTATATGCTAGGATGTTTTGTGATACAAGAGACCTACACATATTCATCAAATGTGATATCTTGAAAAAATTTTAAATCGTTGCTCCCAAAGGTAAACAGGACCTTTAAACGATGGAATAGATCCTAAACTTCAGTGCCTCTTTTCTCATTAAAGCCTTTTGCATTATTTTGGTTAAGAAAATTCATATTGAGGGTCTGCTCTTTTAGAATATGCCCTTTCATACCTAAAAATCCACAACTGACGACTTTTTGTTGGTTTTGTGATGCAGGGTCACATGTATGTATAAATACACACACACACACACACACACGCACACACACACACACACACACACATATATATATATATATATATATATATATATATATATATATACATATATGGACACATTTCTGCCTTGTAAAAGTGAATTACGAAGTTGGTATTTGATATAGGAAAATTAACATAATCATCACTCAGAAATTGAATGTATGTGTTTTAATTAAATGTATACTTCTTTTGTCTTTCTAGAAGCTTGTGGGATATCAAACACAGCTTGTGTAGGTAGAATATGTACACACATACAAACACACACACACACACTTTTTCTCTCTGTAGCCTTATAGGTTTTATGCAACTTCGAAAACTGTTATAATGATAAAGATCATTTTAGTGAAAAGCAGTCAGTTTGAACGATCCATGAAATATCATTCAACAACATAGTGCACTTTAAGGCTATATTTCAAATGCGCAGTTCAAAAGTTATCCACTGCTGCTGTTTATTATCTGATATGCGCCGCTGATCTACCAAGGTATACTCTCCTTTTTGATCACAATATCAGCATAAGAAATAGATTTGTAGCTGATTGTAATGCAATCACCCAAGTATTTACCTTGACACCAGTAACCATTCCGTGCAAAGAATTAGAAAGGCTTCGAAGAAAAAAAAATGTTGATAATAAATTTCAATACCTTTAGCTGGAGAACCCAAGACATATGGTCAAAATATATTCATTCTATACCAATCTCTGTCTAATTTCATCCCAAAGTATATCATCTTACTTCTAAAAATACCCAAACTAAAGAAGCTTTCCAGGTTTACCTGATATACAATATTTCATGGTTTGAACAATTACGAGCATTTCAAGAAGAAGTTCGGATTTCAGATTACTAACCAAAATGCATCATAATCATTACGTTAACGATCAATTTGGTTGGTCAGTAATAAGGTGTGGACATTTTCACCTCGTCTGATTTAAAACTCGATTTGTTTTCATCTCTTCTATGTGAAAATGCAGTGAGTATCTTTCGTATTAACCATGTTAACGCTTTTAGCCTTAGTTTGCTCATCATGAAAATAACATTTCGTAATAAAGTCAAGTAATATTGATTGGTCATTTTGAGACAAACTCCTCGTAAGTATTAGCTCTGCAAACAACGTATTAGTGTCAGGTTTTGCAATTATATCTGCTAATAGCCTAATAAAATCCATTTTTATAGCTTATGACGATACACACAAAATGTATAATAATATATTTCGTGTACAAACAAACTGCATATTTGTAAACAATGTATGTATATATGCATTTTGTTGTTATTACCCAAGAAAGGTATTAATCAGTTGTGTAATTTTACTTTTCATTGGCCTCTGTGTTGTAATTTCATTTAGGGTTATTTTTCTCTTCTTTCTCTTTATCTCAGCATATTATCTAAGATTTTACTCACTTTTCTTGCGCAGTGCAGTAGGTGTACAACGAGCCCAAGGAAAATAGTGGTGAAGAAATTATTGGTATTACTTGAAGGGATATGCACTATAACCCTATATACTTACAATCCACTATCTATACACTTCTACGTCAGATTCCTTGAAAAGTTACACAGGTCTTTTATTTCTTGGTGGTGGTCTTTCAGGTAGTTACTTCCAATAAATCTTTTTCGCGGCACCCCACCCAAGGTTATCATAACTAGGAATAAGAATCTAATTTTTGCAACGCGCTAGTGTCATTTAAATTTCGTTTGTTTGAAAACACATGTGGCACAGAAGTGTTTTTGCATCGATTCCCTTCAGATAATGTTAAAGGACTATATAGTTACAGACTTAAAACTGCATGGACAGCACTGATATAAGATACAGCAACAATACGCAACACTGCAGAATAGAGTTTTTCTCGAAGACATAAGTACATCTACCAAGCTTTCTAGTGTTTTCTATACATAGTAACGTCGTATTTTAGACTAAATCTTGAAAACGTATCGCAGGCTCTCTACAGTTCTGTGTTATCAGAAATGCTCTCGTATATCACCGATTTGGTTATACCATGGGAGCTCTGTGCTATATGAAGATCTACTTCAGACGACGTCTCATTTTTGTACAAAGAATCTGTTGGAGCTCTTTTGTCCTTGTCAACATACTGATCATCAACGCTTTCACCAGCATACGTTTCAAGAATGAGGTACCCATTTTCATCTACCCCGTGCTCTTCTTTTCCTTTGCTGAAGTAAATTGAAGTAGAGTAAGAAGGATCGTTCAGGTTTAAAGGAGGAGGGACATGTTCATAATTTCTACCGGTAGTTGGGAACTCAGGGCCATGTTGCTGTGCTCTGCTGGATGCGGATGGGTCGGAAGTTGAAGGGATATCTTCATAAACGGGTGATTGGAAATTCCCAGATCTCGTAGAATCGTATACAGGCCTGGAAGGAAGGGATAGTAGTCCACAAGGTGAGGGACCAATGTATAGAGAATCGTCCAGGACAAATGTACCTGTTGCATCATAACGAGCTTGAGGTTTGATTGTAGGTACTGTGCGTGGACTTACACCAGGCATGAGGTACCCACTTTCATCAGTTTCTTTTTCCTTTGCTGCGAAAGTATCCGTATGTGGATGTAATGTGATGTCTTTTGTAATGTTCTTCATGACAGTTCCTGACATGTCCATGTATTGCTCCGTCCTCGTATTACCTCTAATGTTTTGATACGCGGCAAGGTATTCTCTGCCTTGGTCTATGACGTCATAGAGATGCCGGGAATTCGTGCCTGTTGAAACTTTGATTACTTCCGCTTCAAGATTGTGATTCTGTCAAGAAATGTTGATATTTTTTATATATAAATATACGCACACATATATACATGCATACACAGTATATATATATATATATATATATATATATATATATATATATCATAACTTCTGCTTATACACAGAAAGATTAGATTTTATTTGGAAAACAATTTTACAAAATGTTCCTGATCTTATTACCACTTATTTAGAATGGGAAAAATATTGGGTAATCTCTGAATCTCCGAAGGTATTTTTGGATGTGCTGTCTTGTTCACCTTTAAAATGAGATAGACTTTATATTCAAGAATCAATTTTATTCCGCTGTATGAATGAGTAGGAGAATACTTCTGAACGTCAGGGCTGAGAGTGATAGCGACAAGCGATCTGGAGGATAAATAAGCTGTAGAATTGTTTAAGTATACCTCGGCAGAGTTCTGGTTGAAGTGATATATGCTTTCCTCCTGAGAGGCGGCATCCCCAGTTCTATTGATCTTATGTTCCGTCGTAGAATGATGCACTGTACACGAGTCTGGAGTGGTGCTGGCATTCGAGTTATTGGAATCTGCTGAGCGCTTACGTTTTCTATTGAGGTGACAATGGGGAGAAAATACGCAGCAGGAAATACTTTACTCAGTTTTGGTAAATTATCGTTTTGTAAAAGAAAATTTTGACGAAGACGAGAGACGAGATTACAGCACAAAATTAACGCCTTTGGTAAAGGTCTCTGTAAAAACAAAGTGATTATATAGATTATGTTAAAGGGAAAGTAAACCCAAAGAGCAATGTGGATTGAGTGAAAGCAGTAATATTAATAGAGCACATCAGTGAAAATTTGAGGAAAATCGGGCAATCGATGCAAAAGTTATGAATTTTTAAAGTTTTGGTGTTGCAACTTCTGGGTAAGGAGACTACTAGAGGTTATGACGTATGAGTGGACTACAATATAAAGAAAATAAAAAGGGAATTCAATGAAAATTCATTTTTCATGAAAATTACATATTCCATCAACTTGATACTAACATATTTTAGGGGTAGCACTTATTTCCCCTGCTTTCTGAAAGCGGTTAGTCAAGAACTCTTTCATTTTGCTAGAAAAGTGAATTTTTGTGGAATTCCTTTTATATTTCCTTTATATTGTGGTCCTCTCATACGTCATAACCTCTAGTAGTCTCCTCATCCAGCGGTTCCAACACCAAAACTTTAAAAATTCATAACTTTTGCATCGATTGTCCGATTTTCCTCAAACTTTCACTGATGTGTTCTACTAATGTTACTGCTTTTACTCAATCCACATTGCTCTTTGGGTTTGTCTTCCCTTTAACGTATGCCTCCTTCTCCAAAGCATTGGTTGAAGGATAGGAAGGCCCCAAAATTGGGCAATAAAACAGTTTTTCTCTTGACAATCAATGTGTAAATGCCAAAACTATTATATGTATATATACATATATATATTTATGTATATACGTATACATACGTCATATAATTATATTCATATCTTTTCTTTAAAAGGTGTATGCATAAACTCACTTAAAGTGGATGTATACATAATATTCATCTATATATTATCTGTGTGTGTGTGTGTGTGTATGTGTCTGTGTCTTATATTATTGATCATAATTATGTAAAAACTATCATTAACCTTTTTTGTTTAGATACTATATGTCCTTTGCAATATAGCGCATCTCCCTGGCATGACTCACATACCCCTTGTTGCGACACGGATTGTCGCCCCTACACGGATTGTCGCCTCCTGCTCGGGGCGACAATCCGTGACGGGCGCTGGCGGCACGGATTGTCGCCCCCTACACGGATTGTCGCCTGGCGACAATCCGTGACGCTTGTGCAGTTCCCAGTTTTTGACCTCGAAGGTGACAATCCGTGTTGGCAAAAAAAAATTGTTGCGACACGGATTGTCGCCCCGTCACGGATTGTCGCCCCGCGCTCGGGGTGGTTCCTCCGTTGTTCAGCTTTGGTGGGATGGGTATGACTGGTAAGTTATGCGTGTGTGTGTATTGTGAGCTGCATGATATGTGATGTGTATGATTTGTTGTGTGTGTGTGTGTGTGTGTTTGTGTGTGTGTGTTTGGAGTATAATAATACAATATGTAGAAACTGTGCATGTGTGGTGGTGGCATAGTGGTAGTGGTTTGTTTGTCTGTGTGTATACGTGTGCCTGTATGCTTACGTGTGTATGTGGAATATAATGGCGCTACTGTGGCAATACAAACGCCTTCAGAGTGTATGAGCACGTGTTTAAAGAATTCACACCAGCGTTGATCTAAAAATAGTATTGGTGTGTCAACCAAATATCAGCGGTGAGGCGGGCTAGGCGAGAGAGAGAGACCGAGAGAAAATACATACGAGGGCGGTACTCTCCCCAAATGTTATTTGTCTTTGTTCATTTTTCCCTGCAGTCATTTTCTTCCATCAGTCTTATAAACTAGAACGTCTATACCACTATTCTTTGTCCCAGAATAGGTTTGGCATGCTTTATGCATGAGCGAATAATTTCCACACGCCGTAAAAAAATTGTCAATCGTTACTTGATTTTAGCTAAAACGAACTGCCATTGCACACCGCTAATACATATACGTAATACAAACAAACACCAACGAACACTCAAACAAACCTCATAATGCAAATAAACCAACTCAACACTTTTTTCCTTGATATTTATTGATTTCATTCAAATCATTCATAAATTGACAAAAAAAAAGTTACAAATGGCAATTCGAAACAAAAGCAAATCCATTTGTCAATTTATACCACAAATAATCTCACTTCAACATAGATAACTCGATTATAGACCAACCCTACTAATAATTTCTTCACGAGAAAGTTTTGACATGTATAGGGCCCTACCAAACCTATATTCCTTGAACATATTGGTTTGGATCATGTAACACCTTCTTACTTACAAGGGCATATACATAAAAAAAACCACACACAAATATATTACACAAGTCTAGAATGAAATCAGTCATAAAAAACCCGACCACCCCCTCCCCTCCCAAACCGAAACAAATCTAGGGCCTACATCTATCCTAAATATTAAATCCTACCAACATCCGTCATAAAATTTATAACTATCCTTCTTCAAATCCAATCCCCAACCCACCAACCCCTGATTAAACAAAACCTAAATCATCCCACACCCACATTCAGCGACCCAAATACATACAAACACACACACACACACACGAAGGTTCGTTATTCCGAAGTTTCGTTTTTTCCGAGGCTTCATTTATCCGAAACACACAATTCCCTATACCTAGTGGTTCATTGATCCAAAAATGAAATTTGGAATAACGAACCTTCGGAATAATGACCCTTCGGACAATTTTAATGAGCCTTCAGAATAACAAACTTTTGCAATAACGAAATGTAACCCCCTTCCCACATACCGACGCACACCCGAACCGATACCACATCCTTCCTGATGAAACGATTTCCTAATGTTGATAAATAAGACATAATGGACCGTATGCAGAAAAGCAGCATCCGCCCGACCGCAAGCTCCACTCCGAATTCATATACAAATCTGCCAAACAAACTCATCAAATTCAAAGCTGCTGATAAAATCAATATCAATGTTTATGCCAGCAACAGCTTACTAGGTATCCCACCCCCCGCGCAGCTAAAAAAACTGACATAATAAACACATTCTTCCATCACACACACACACACACACACACGCACACGCACAAACGGACACTAAATTATCATGTGCACGCGCACATACACACTTCCTTGAAACCTCACCATGACTTTTTACATGGCATGTTTGCATGGATGTAGCCATGTAAGTTATGTGTTAGTATTTCAATGATTATGTCCAGAACGATATTACCCAGCAAAATGTGCTTCGAGGGCGGGCGACAATCCGTGCCGCGAGCCCCCTACACGGATTGTCGCCAGGCGACAATCCGTGTAGGGGGCGACAATCCGTGTAGGGGCGACAATCCGTGTCGCAACACCCCTATTTATACATGTAGATCACTCATACAAATTCTCACAAAAAGAAAAAAAACATAGGAGAATGAATAATGCACATAGGCCTATTACTCACTTTTTCCTGCGATGGTTGCACCAAACCCCGCATCGACTGACAACCAGTATGAAAACAAAACAAAGGATAGTCCCCATCGTCAATGTAGTAGTTTGTGTTTCAAGGCCTCCAGAACCTGAAATAAGATAATTAATCATATTGATTCTCTGTCACCTTAATATGTTCTTGCAGTAGGATTATACTATATAATGGTAGCTTATTTTTCAAATATTTTGTTACATTTTTATCACCACAAAATCAATAATGGAATAAAACTGACCAACGTTGGACCCGTATAACTGGTATAAGGTGAACACGTAAAGGGGTTTATCTATAGGCCGACAACAGCTTGATTGTACAGAAAACACATGTTGTTTGTCCTCGCAAATGTCTGATCAATTTTCAAGCATCTATATCGTGACATAAGATCTACAGACACTTAGCGTTCAAACGTTATATAGTATATGCCACTTTCCAAAATCATCCAAAACCCTATCAGAAACAAACAAACAAACAAACACAGAACATCACACTATTGACATAGGCAAATAACACTCACAAGACCTATGTACACTATAGACAATAAGGCCCACAACCTCAACATGCTCAATACTAGACAAAAATGGCCCAAGAGACCGACATTATAAGACCCGTGATGTAATTTCAGTCTCATGGGCCTTTCTTGCCTAATTACGGTCTAGTGAGTCTTATTTGTCTAGTGTGGAGATGGGAATAAAATAGCTCGTGGACCTATTTAACTTGATGTCGACCTCGTGGGCTTTGTTCACTTAAGTCTAGCTCGTGGGCTGTATGGCTCTTGGTTTGTATGACTCGTGGATTGTATGAGTCGTAGGCTGCTTGACTCGTGGGGGTCGAGCTCGTGACGTGAGCGTTATGCAAGAGCTCATTCGACAGATTCTATCAGACACACACACAAACACACACACAAAATATACTAAAACCTTTACTTAAGTGCTGAAGAGAAAACCGTGCGAATGATATCAGTTTCAACCCTAAAAGAATGTTGCTGTTTCTCATTTATAGAATCTAATTTCTATTACTAGATAAACATGATCTTTAGCAGTGGCAGTCATGAATAAAAAATAATCGACTCCAGTATCTATATTCGCTTGCCGAAAGTGAAACAAAGAGGACTATCTTCTTCTGTTTTTCATGGAAATACAAAATCAAATTCGATTGTGATATATACAGACTAAATTCTATGTTTGCATCAGCAAAATATATACTTTCAGATAATCATTGACGGCAAGCAAAGGAAAAGAAGAGAGGAAATAAAAATCTATTAAAACTGCTGATTTCAGCAGAACAAGAGTCTAACCTGAAGGAGGTGTGCCGAAGGTCTGAGGCAATATCGTCAATTCCTGAGTGGCCTGAATGTCACCTATAAACAGACAGAACACAGCAGGTGAAAGTGAAAACTTTGTCCAGGATATCTCTGTTAAGCAAGAGTCCATTGTTATAGCCTTCTCAGTTCCACACAGTGATTACATCTAACAAACATTGACAATGAATATGCTTTCTTTTTTATGCCCACCTCTTGATATCTGTCGTGAAAGCATAGAGCATGTCTAACGTGTTGATGGAAACGACTGAGTTTTTATTTTGTTTATAGGTTGATGACTAGAGGTAGACAATACGTTTCTTGATTGTTTATAATTTTATGTTCAATATAACAGGACAAAAGGAAAGACATATTATATAGTATTGACAATAATGAAAGAAGAAAAAAAAACGTGCACAGCAACGAGCTACTTGGGATTAACTTGAATTTTTTTTCTCTGCTTTTCGCAGTCGCTGTATATTCATATGTACATCTCGCCACTGATTATCTGAAATGAAAAGCAGAAATGTATAACGAGGAAACTAATGCAAAATAATAATATAGCCCTGCTAGTTCCCCAAGAAGGTATCAAAATATAAAACAGGGTAGTCCCCCGGAATGTATCAAATCTTATTGAAGAATTCGTGGGGATTTGAAAGTCCATGTTAGGTCTATCTGCTTTGAAGGGAATATAAGATTAGAATCAAACTTATATTAGGCAATGTCATGACATAAAATATCACTGCTACTGCTGACTTAAGCTTTCCATTTTTGCGTGTTTTTGCACACTTCAATACGCCTTTTCGGTACAACCAAAGTAGGCGAACCTCAAATTAACACATTACAAACACGTTCTTACCTTGCTATCACCTTCATGAAAGTAGAAGTTTTACTTTCCTTGGATATACGAATGCACAAAAAAAAAAATAATAATAATAATTAGCATTTTTACCTTATCGACCCAATACGCGTATTTCTATAGGCCTGATACAAAATCGATGTTGCGATTCATTAAGGAATTAGCCATATATTCCATGTAGGACAAACCATGGAGCCTTGGCAGACTTACCGTTTGTTGTATTCATCAATGCTCGGCAAGATGGGACGGATGAGTTCCAGGTCGGGTAATAGGTTGACCATCCGGGTTGACTTGAACACTGCAGTGTCGCGCTTCCTTCGATCACGAATCCTTCTCCACAAGTGAGAATTATTGTGGACCCAAAGCCCGTCATAGTAGAGTTCCAGTAACCATTAGACGCATGGCCGGGATGATCGCAAAACCCTGACGAAACTATCAATGATGTCAATAAAAAAGACACAGAACTGAATAGCTATTACAAATAAGATAAAGACATTGAAGCATTTTCTCCATGTCTGTTCATAGGGCCATCATGAAATCTATAGGTTAAATGCTCGGGCGATTAACTATATACCATCAGATTTATCAGAATTACGTATACATACACACGTACAAACATAAACATAAATGTGTAACATCGACGTAGGCCTACATGTCTTTCATGAAATATGAAAACCATTACTCATCAAAGGCACGAGCAATAAAAACTGACCATTTCTACAAAGCATCATTATTCCTGCATGTTATATTAAACATTACGAATACTTTTTTTCTAGTAAAATGATGAGTTCATTACGTATATAACATTAGTACAATAGAAGTAGAGCAGACTCTAAAAATACATGTGACTGCAATGTTTTTCTGGAAGTAAATTTGACTCTGGTTAGTCTTTGTTCATTTTCTGAGTCACATGCAATACCAGCTCTCGGAAAAGTACTGAAAGTCACACGACGCAACCTAAAGAAAAGCAACAACGACATACTTTTCTGTTTGTCAATACATATTACTCTGTATAATCATGCATATACATTGATTCCGTCTGTTCCTCACACGAGCATGTATCCATGTATGTGTGTATTTATGACTGTTTAGAAAAAGTTCTTCCAGGGCTTTCACAAATGTGCCTCATGTTTGAAAGGACGGAAGAAAAACAGAAGCAAGTCGGACAGAGCAAAAATGCTTTCATAAAATCTTGGAAAACACACTAATTCCATTTTCTGCTGACAAACCACATGTTTATAGCAAACACGAAAGAAAATAGAAAAAGAGATTGACACTGTGAAATACTTTTTCAAGTCCAAAGAGATAGAGTTATGGAACAAACTTTGTGAATGTCCTAATAGCAAAATCACATGAATAAGAATCTTTAATGTTTAATAATTTACTTATAACCGTATATCCTAAAGTATATAACATTTCAAGACAAAATTGGTTTTAACTGGATCAAAACTGTGAATAGGGCATTTAAACATTAACGGTCGAATCTCATTTTTACGGACTTCGTGAAAACTGCAAAATGTAAAATCCACGTTTTTTAAATGCCAATGACATGTAGCTATACTAGACATAAAACTATCGATTGCTTGATCGAAGATCTGGGTTTTATTATAGTCATTGTCATTTTTTGCAGTCATACTAATTTTGAAGCTGTTTAGTTCTAGTTTTGTCATTCCTGTCTATAAGATTTTTAAGGTAACGTAATGTCAAGGCACAATGGCATAGCGTATACATAATCATATGAATTATTATATATAGATGCCTGCAAACATAAACAAACTTAAAACGTAAATATTCCAACTGTTTTTCAACTTTCTATATCTATTCTCACCTCGGCATTTCAGTCTGACAGTCCTGTTTTCGGGACAATCGATTCTCGCCGTGGAACATCCCGTTAAACGTATGTATGAATGACCTGTTAAATATTGTGAAAATGAATTAAGAACTCTGTAGATGTCTTATCATTTCACTCTTTGAGAATAACATTTATGAAAGGCAGCTATCTTCATTAGATGAAGAGGATGACGAAATCCTCAAACGTACTGAGTTGTTTCTTTATCACGGGAATTCAGAGTTAGTAGAGAAAATGAATATATTTACAGACAATAGTGTACAGCCTACTTCACGAATTGTCACATACACAATTTCGGTTTTTCTTCTCGTGGATATGTATTCCGAAAAACACGGTTTCCCATATACTAAATTTTCTTTGCTTCTTGAAATGACAGTGTAAGCATATATATTTTTTTAAATCGATATGCTCAAGTTTGGAATCACCTTCAGGACACTGCAGCCTTAGAGATCTGTTCCATGCTGCTGTGCTGGGTAATGTCTGAGGTGTGTGCCCCTCTGCCGCTGGGAAGCCGAGCTCTTCACAGACCAGTTTAGCAGCTTTGGCATTAAATCCATCATAGCACACATATCTGTCTGGTTCCAGGACCACCAAGCCTTCGTGGAGAGAGGGTCCCTCTACCAGTTTTACAGCTGGTACTTCTTCAAAATAAATGGACAGATTGTTTTTTTTTACTGGATTGTTTGATTCTAGATTAACAATACATGCATTACACTGAACTAGTGATTCCTTAGACAGTTAGAGCATGAAATCAAAGAGCGATGATATAAAAAAAAAAGAAGGTCCTCTCGAAATATGTCTGCATACCTTTAAGAGTAGTTAATATAACACTTCCAAACAGGCGAAGATGATTTGACTACAATATGTTTTGGTTTTTTTTTTTTACAATAGAGTAGTAGAAATGACGTCATGCTGGACACCTAATGGACTAACTCATGAACGGCAGGTAGTGCCAATTCAATTTTGGTTGTTGTAGTTTTCGTTCAGGACTAATATAAAATAAGATGAAAGAAAGCGACATGAAAACACATATCTAGCCGGAAAATGGTATTTGCTTTTTTGTTTTTAATTGTATAATGCTGCGCATATCTCTCTTGTTTAGTTGTTTTACACGTGAGTATAAACATGCTTATCGAGCAAATAGAAAAAGCAATGAAAACATGTAGTCACAAGTGAAGGCCTATGTGCTACGGTATATAAAGAAGAAAATGATGTTTTTTTAAACACGCTGGTAATTTATGGGAAAGCAATAATGTAAAGACTTAAAACAGAATTGTTGTGCTGTATACCTTAAAACCAAAGAATTAAAAAAACGAATCTTACAGCGATAATCGTTGGAATTAGTCAACAACTCATCATGTTGATACTAAATAAAAAGCGGCAAACGTCTGACAAAAACAAAAATGATGCAACTTGCACGACTCTCATGGCATACACACTCACAATATTCTATTTATGTTCAGATTAACCCAACTTCATAACAAAATTGAATATCACTTCTTCAGTTTTGTAGATAATCTGTTCCCAAGTCGGACTAAGTGGCACCGCAAATTGACTATTTCTTATTTTGTCGAATAAATTTGCAAATCCGAAAAAAAAAATGAATTTCATTTCCCAATCATTTCATTGGGTTTCATTACATTTCACTTATTGCTCCCTCAATACGTGACATACATTGTACTTTCTTAACACCAACAATATCTTTACATTAATTGATATTGGTATTTTGTAATTCTTTGTTGGCGCTATGTCTATGGCGCCCTACACTCTAAAGAAGAAAAGGTTCATTTAAGCACCATTAAACGATTCTCAGCACTGTCACAATAGCGACTCCTTTTTTTAGAGTTCGTGGGAATACCAACAATATCTTTACACTGATTGATATCGGTATTTTGCTATTCTTTGCTAGCACTATGCCCTATATATACGTTCAACTACTCTCACTGAAACCATTGGTAATGTAGGCCCCCATATACGGAGAAACATTTACTCATCTTTTTTCTGTGGGTCAAATTCATCGCCATAGTTCTACATTTTCAATTATAATGACGATGGTACTGTTTATAATCCGTATTTGTTTAATAAAACATAGACTTCACTAGTACTTACCATCAAAACACCTTACGGTCATCGTAAACTTTACTGGGAAGTTATATATAATTAATCCAAAGCTTCACTCGATGGGCCAGCGATAAAAATTGGGAAGGCCGAACGTGATTCTCAATCAAAATCAGAGACGTTCTGTTCGCTTTTTGGTCTTGAATGTAAACTCCCATTAACTCATTGTTAGCAAAATCAAGTTCACACAGGATTCGTCGTCCACGAGGTGCCTGTATAATCCAGGTATCGTTGGCGACACAATTTTCATCACATGATATCTCGCGTTCCAGTGGTTCTCCAGAACAATTCAGTGTCAAATCTGCGGGATATAAAATGCAGAAAAGAGGTCCTTAGAAATCCGGCAGAATACTTAAAATTTCCATGACAGGAAGACGATTTTCAGACATCGAATGAAATAATGTTCGAAGGGTGATATTGATTGGAGTATCGTTACTAGTTGCTATTAAGATTTTCAGTGTGTAAAATCTGTCTTTTCTCACTTCTAGTAAGAAGAATATTTGAAGAGTTTGTTCGCAAAAACCGATAAGTCTCTGTCATAAAGTACAAGATAATACCTTTTAAATGATATATTGGTCACTACATATGAAGGTACATTTTTGAAGATATGGTCAAAAGAAGCAAAAATTTACTTATTGTTCTTTTTATTTTTCTTGACCTTTAATCGCAAATATCTCCACTTGGCAAATATGGACTTATCGGTTTTTGCGAACAAACTCTTCATTTGATATCATTTCATTAATACAGCTAAATATCAGTCGAAATAATGGCAGTACATATTGTTGTAGAAATCAAAATTAGTTTCAGTAGGCAAACCTATGTACATAAAATACGTTAAACATGTTAAATAGTAATGGCAGGAATATATGAAAAGATACCTACATGGGATGACAGGTTCCAAAGTTGATGAAGTCAGAATCGGATTAGAAAAGATGAAAACAACAAACGATAATGCCAGGTATGCCATTTTACCCTGATCGGTCATACAAATACCAATAATTTTCTCATATAAGCCGTGGAAATTGTCGACAGATTCCTAGCTTGAGAAAAGACATATAGCCACTAAACTTTGCCTTCAGTAAAGTCTACGTAATGTGGGCGAAACAATTTTAGCATGAGGGAAAGGTCATGGAGACCTGCATGCGCGTGATGACACTGCGCAACTATACACAGCCACTCCCCACGTGCGCAAATGTGTAGAAAACCAAAAATTCAGGCTGCTGATTTTATTGCACTGCGATGTCTCACAAATATCTAAGACCATCGAGGAAGTAAAATTACAGCGTATACACATACCACTCCACAGTGCCAATCATTTGCTCCTTTTACAATATATCAAGCGAAAGACTTCATTGCCATAATAATGTCTGATAATGAAACTTTCCTAGGCTTTTAGATATGCGAAAGCGATGAACAACACCACTGAAGAGTGCCTATTCTTATGCTGAATTTGTGTGAAAGAAAATGTAAAGGCCCTTCTGTTTGTCATAGTTCTGATCAAAGTGTAATTTCATGTTCATGATGACTTTCTACTCTGTGACCTTTTTTAGATGAGGACGTTGTACTTCACTTCGTGGTCCTTACACTCTCCATTGAATTAACACTGGTAGAAAATAAACTCAGTCCACTATTAACTATCTATTATGGTGTGAGAGTGTGGGGGTGAATCCTGATCAACTGCTGATAGTCAGCATGGGATTTATGAAGTCATCGAATCTTGTACATGATGTCTAAGGAGGCAATAAAGTCCAACACTTTTTAAAGTGTAATTTCAGGGTAAGAAATTAACAATTAGGTCTATGCAATAATTAATATCATTTCCCGTATCAGACTATTTGCATAAGTCGTAAAGGACTACATGTGAAACACCTAAGTATTAGTAGTTCGCTGCTCCCTGTTTTATTTCCACATAATCAATGATAATCTGTTTTAGCAGTATTGATGGAAATATTAATACTTAGCTGTCCAAGCATGTGTCGTTTGGAATATTTTGGTCGGAGGGCAAACAATCCTGACGTTATCTACTGGACCAACGTAAAGAGTTCTACGTACAGCAATGTATGTGGATCTTTGCTGAAAGCGATGGCAAACACTTTTGGATTATAAACATTGACCAATGGTGCGGTAACCTATATGTTTATCGTTATGTATATCTGATAAGTTAAACAAGTTACCCAAAGAGAATGCGTAAATTCGCTTATCTTATGACAATGTGATTGGTTTGTTGAGTGTTAAAGTGCAACAGATCCAGGAACGGTATATCAATTCAGTATTACAAATCTCCACTATTGTGTCCAGTATGCCATGAGATCATCTATTTGACAATGTTTAAGGAACTTTGAGCATAACACTCTATTTGATAATCCTTTTGATGTTTGTCTTAAATAGCAATTCGCAAGCAATATGAAAACCTCATCTTTAAAACTTCACCAATATCAGGCATACATACTGACAGTTTACTTAAAGCAAACCAATTTGGCTGTAGCAGTGGTCATCCTACTGATTATACTTGTTTTTAATCGTTGTGGTATTACATGTATAATAACAGATTTAAGCTATTATTAAAATGCCAGACTCAAAAGAGTAAAAACTTGTATCCCCATTCTGTTATGCACCAAGTAGAATCTTATGATTCGAATTTGCAGAGTTGAATATGAAATGAATCTTCCTGTACCCATACGCAAACATTACAGTCACACTCGTCGCGAATCACATACAGCTCAGATGCCCTCTCCTCGTTTGTTCATTTCTTTGTTATTTTGTTCGTTTGTTTTGTTTGCTAGTTTAGTTGTGATTATGGTTTCTGTGGGGTTTTTTTTTTTTCGTTTTTTTTGTTTCGCAAGTGAAAACGCCTTTTAGACCACTCTCTTGTGACCACTTGTAGTCTATATTAGAAGCCAAAGGAGTTTTTGCGAGTGATTATAAAGCCGTGGCGAAGAAAAAAAAGGAAAGAAGAAAGTGGAGTGTGTTTATACGGGGAATATTTCTCTTGTGCATGCATGTGTGACTTTTAAACGAAGTTCAAGTAGCTGTTGTGATCGCGGATGGCACTATGGCTGGCTTGTCGTAAATAGCCATAACTGCTCGAACTGAACTTCGGCTACCCAAACGCCAATAACACACACGTGCACACCGCAGATGGACCCATATAATGTTATTTCATTTGTGTTTAATAGGTCTTTTTTCAATCACAATACCGCAACGCTCTTTTTTCAGTATCCACTGAGTATCAAACAATGGAAACGATACAAATTCATGAACATATTCGTCTTTAGTGGACAGCAACATGAAATAGAAACATCGAAAAAAGACCTATTGATAGACTCATTTGTAATTTTGACCCAAATGAAAATATCCAATTTTGTGTGGGCCAAAGAAAAACTTCGATTCTTGCTTGAGTCGAAGCACTTTCTCCAGTCTCAAGAACCTACCGTCTCGTGATATTTAATGTAGAACAACTTTAGCAGAAATTGTCTTAATCGTAGACATTAATAACAATAATTCAATTATAGAACTGATGATGTAAATCTCTGAAATTTTAGAGCTTCATTTTTGTCCACCGATGAAAAACAGAAACAGTCACGAGAGTCTGTTAAGCTTAACATTTTCAATGTGATGCAATCATGATTTGTTTATTTTCAACTGTTCACAAAGTACTCAAGTATTATATTTTTTTTCTGTGGTATTTTCACAATTCCATTCAATGCACTGGATTCTTCAGTTGGGACACTCAGATGTCTCTTATAATATATGGACTATGAATTAAGTTATGTTTCTTAAAACATTGAGATTTTCGGACATCAAACTAAACCTTTCGATGCATTCTGTCCCTGAGATCATATAGGATGTATTTCTAAGTCAAAAAAGATAATAATAAAAGGGAAAAAGTTTTTGCCGTCATGTCTCTGATAGAAATAAATTCATTATCAAGACAGAGTTTGTATTAATAGTCTTATGTATTTTACTTTACCTTATGGAAACCGTTGCATGGATAAATATGATAATCATAATTATATCATTTGTCCTTTACTCAAAACGAATATTTCATCTCACAAACATTTATAAACATTTGGATTCAGGGCCTTTGTGTTATCTTTCCCATGATGTGATTTTAGATGAACTGTTACCCTTCTTTGCTTTCTCATCCTGCCTATTTCACTTTGCTTAAACTTCCTGGTGCCCATACATGGCATATCCAATTTAAGTCCAAACTATAACCTTCACAAGCACTGCATAATATTTGATAATTCTAATTAAATCATTCCAGTGAGATACAGAAATATATTTATTTGAATGAACACAGAAAAAAACGCAATTAGCAATACGTTAAATTTATCAAGTACATAATATATTATATTATATTATATTATATTATATTATATTATATTATATTATATTATATTATGTTATATCATATTATATCATATCATATTATATTATGATTTAAAAATAAACATCCAACAAAAGAGCTTCAGAGTAATCGTGGTATACCATGTCTAATACCACAGTATACTTACCTATTTAAAAAACCTTGGAGTTATATATATATACATATATCAAGACACGTTTTCTGTGTATTGAGAAAATAAAGCTGTTCCTTTATATAGGAAAAGTGTCCAACATACTCAGAAATTAAATGTATGTGTAAGAAAATTTATACATGTTTTGTCACCTTTCCGTCCCTATTCCAGCTTGCGGGATGCTTATCACGGAATGTTTAGGTATAAAATCACACACACACACACACACACACACACACACAAACACATACATATATATATATATATATATATATATATATATGTACTTTTCTTGTACTTTAAGAGAAAAATATTTTTAGTTCATTTTCTGTCACGTGCCATATCTACCGAGGCATATCGTTCTTTTTTAATCACAGAATTAACATAAGAAGTAGGCTTGGAAGCTGTTATTGTTATTCATTATTATTTGGACAGCTCTCATACTTAATACGTCGAGTTACAAATTGCAATCCTTTACAGTCAGCTAAGGAACAAAACACGTATCATTAAAATAAATTCAGTCTATACCAATCTCTCTCAAATTTCATCACGATAAACAACTTATGGCTTCTAAAATTACACAAATTCCAAAGTGCTTTTCTGTTTTCTCTAGTGTCATTGATATACGAAATTTCATAATTTGAGTGATAACAATTTATGAACATTTCAAGAATCAGAATTATTGAGACAAAAGTATATGAAAAGTTAGCAAAAAAAAAGTTAAGATACATATTGCCATCCTTTAACGTGAGCTGGAGAATTTAGCACATAGGCCTACTGTCTATACCCACCTCTTATTTCATTAATGATTGGTCACAGATATCTCATTAACTTCAAAGAATGCGTAATGTCAAACGTGGTTTCCACTTTTATCTAATGTCACCTAGATATTAGAATTCATAGTTTGCATGATATTTTGCTATGGGGTCATGCAATCGAGTTTTTCAAGTTCAGACTTGAAATTACTAACCAAAATACAACTTATGTTCATGATCAATTCAGAAAAATATGGTTAGTTGGGAGGTATTTCACCTCATGCAAGTTCTAACGCAATTTGTGACCATCTCTTCTATGCGAAAATTCAGTAAATATCCTTTATCTGTCCTAGAAGGTTATCAGCCTTCTCCTCATCATGACAATAATATTTTTGTAATAAACTGAAGTGTGTTTTAGTTGTACCCATTTTAAGGCACCCATACCATATGTATATATCGTCGGGTGAAAATGATAAGGGCGTTAAGTTGCCACTACACCCAGTGTTCGAGACAACTTAATGCTCTTCACATTCTCAACCGACGATATGTACCCATACCACCTCTGCAAACATAGCGTCGTCAACAGTGGTCAAGGTTTTGCATGATAGCGTCTGTTTTTTAGCCTAGTAAATCAATTCTTCCAAGAATTAATAAACCAGTTATTTTGTAGTTTTGCTTTTCGTTAACGATTTTGTTGTAATTTCCTTAATTTGCTTTTTTTTTCTCATTCGCATCGCTATATTTTACAAGATTTCACTCTTTTCTCTAATGCAATACAGTAGATGTACACCGAACCAAAGGAAAAAGCTCGTGAAGAAATCATTGTTACTACGTGAAGAGATGTGCGCTATTTATAAGCCACCATCATATACTTATGTCAGATTTCTCAGAAGATTAGAAGATTGTTGTCTATTGTTTTTGGTGGTGGTCTTTCAGCTAGCTGCGACCAATAAATCTCCATTTACTGTTCGTCATTTTCATTTAATTCTCCAAGGCTGATAAGTAAGAATACCAGTACCAACCTAAATGCATATCGATTAGTACCTCTTCAACTTCATTTGTTTGATGACACGTCCAATTATGACCCAGGAGTGTTTTTGCATCGTAAGCTTACAGCGTATTCCCTTTCGAGGAAAGTTAGAGTACTGTGTATAGTTATGGAAAATTAAATGGACAGCATTGAAGTAAACTACAGCAGCATTGTGTAACATTGCAGAATAGAGGTCGTGGTTATTTGTTTTTCTAGAAGAAACTGTAAGTGAATCTAACAGCAAAGAATTTTCCGTTGTTGTATATAGTCACATCGTATTCCAGACTAAATCTTGAAAAGAAATTCCAGGATCTCTAGAGTTTTAGGTTATAGGGAATGCTCTCGTAGATTACAGATTTGATTTTACTATGAGAGTTCTGCGTTTTATGACGAGATACAACTACTTCAGAAGATGTCTTATCTTTGTAAAAGGATGCCGTGGGGACACTTTTGTCCTTGCCAACATGCCGTTCATCAACAATTCCACCAGCGCATGTTTCAAGAATTAGGTACCCATTTTCATCGACTCCGCGTTCTTCTCTTTCCTTGTTTGGATAGATTGAAGCTGAATAGAGAGGAACGTTTGGATTCTTAGGAAGAGGAGGGGTTTGTTTGTCTTTTATACCAATGATCCGGTACTTGGGGGCATGTTGTGTTTCTCTGATGGGTGCGGATTGGTCGATATTTGAAGGTATATCTTCATAAACTGGGGATTGCAAGTCACTAGATCTGATAGAATCGCCTACAGGAATAGACGGAATGAATGGTGCTCCGTAGGGTGAGGGGCCATCGGATAGGGCATCGTCGATGACAAAAGTCCCCGTCGTATCACAACGTGCATGAGGTTTGATTCCAGTTTCTCTGCATTGACTCACACTGGAAACGAGGTACCCGTTTTCATCAGTATCCTTTTCATTTGCTGCGAAGGGGTCCCAACGTGGATTTAATGGGACATCTTTTTCACTGTTCTTCGTGACATTTCCTGACATGTCCATGTATTGCTCTATTCCTGTATTACCTGTAACGTTTTGATACGGGGCAAGGTATTCACTGTCTTGGTCTATGACGTCATGGAGATGCCTGGAATTCGTGTCCGCTGAATCTTTGATCATTTTCGCTTCAAAGTTGTGATTCTGTCAAGAAATGTGGATAGTTTAAAAAAGAGGAATACGTATGATTTGTGCTAATTAGACAATTTGACTTTATCAAATCTACATGACTCTGTAACGGATTATTTTCAAGAGAAGATCAAAAAGACTTCCTTAACCTGTATCTGACTAGGGAAGGTTTTGATTGTTTCAATATAAACAAAAAATACAGATAAATTCTTTGAAACTTGGAAGCATTAAAAGTCATCTACATTAAGCAATAGGAAAGAAGAGGAGAAAAATCTTTAAAGCATAAGGACTGAAAGTATTAACCAGCAATCTGGGCACTGTTTCATGAAAGATGTCAGCCCTGAAAAGCTGTCAGTATCTGAAAATTTCAGTAAAATCCTTGGTTTTGATTGGCTGAGAAGCCCTGGTCACTGGTTGTTATACTATAGCTGACAACTTGTAACTACTGACAACTTTCATCAAAAATAATTACAAACTATAGTAATAATTGAGCACCTGAGCAGAGTTCTGGTAGATTTGATACACTTTCTTCTGACGAGAGGAAGCATCCCCAATTCTGTTGCCCGGATGTTCCGTCGACGAATGATGCACTGCGCACGAGTCGGGAGTGATGTTGGCACTCGAGCTACTGGAATCTTCTGGGCGCCTACGTTTTCTATTGAGGCGACAATGGGAAAAAGTACGCGGAAAGACATGACTTACTCAGTTTTATGTGAAACACATGTAGTAAAATATAATAATGACAAAGATGAAACATTTACAGAATTTGATTAACCTATTCATTTAAAGTTTTGCTAAAATCATGCTTATATATTAATATCAGCAGTTACACTGTGCCTATAATAACTTACAACAAAAAACTGATTTCCATAGGCAATCGTTTCATTCAACAAGTGTGTGTGTGTGTGTGTGTGTGTGTGAGTGAGTGTGAGAGTGAGAGGGGGATCTGACCGTTAGATATATTTGTCCGTGTAATCTGTATGTGTGTATTTTTGTCAATCATTATTTTCTAAAAAATTGTCATCAACCCATATTGTTATGTGGCATTATATCTCTATTAAAACAAAGAATGCAGTAAAAACAAAGTTTCTTCGTTGTATTAAACTACTTTTATCTCCGTGCATTGTCCCTCTGGTCCCCCACATACAAATTTTGATGTAAACACATAAGAACATGAATAATGCAAGTATGATATACTGGTACTCACTTTTTCCTGCGATGTATGTACCAAACAATGCATCCAATGAAAAATAGTATTGAAAAGAGACCAAAGGTTCCAACTGTCGATACAATGATGATTTGTGTTGCAAGTCCTCTAGAATCTGAAAGATCATTCATTAGAATGACTCTTATTTGTTTTTAAACAAATTATGTTTCCTTACATTTTAGTCGTAACAAAATCTATAATGGAATGACACTGCTTATCACTAATCCCGTATGATGTAAAGGAGCTTTAGCTTTCTGCAAAGACAGCTTGATTGTTCATTAAAACATGTTTCCAACCGCAAATATCTGATGAATTTGCAGAAGAAAAGAAATACAGCGGCAGTTTGGTCAATGACATTCTGAGAAGAAAAATTACTCTAGAGTTTAAGTCTTTTTCGGCCTGACGGTTTGTTACATAGTACATCATGTCAATGAAATAGTATTCTTGAAAAAGATGTAGCCAATTAAAAGTTTTCTCCTTTACATCTAGTCCGTGATCATTTCAGCATTTTATTTCTTCGTTCTTGAAATCAATTGCAATAATTATGAACCATCGCTTGTTCATGATTGACTGAATGTGTAACTTTGCTTGCTGACAAAAATGCGCCAGTAGTGGGCCTAATGCCTTTCACGGAGTCTTTGCCACAAGCAGCAAATGTGTACTAACAGAAGTAAGACGGATTAACAGAAATTGCATGAGAGTACTGATTTCACTATGACACAAAGCTCACCTGACTCAGTTTCTGCCGTCGTATCTTCAGTGGTCTGAATCACGTCTATTTAAAGAGAAAAAAAAAGAGAAGACAGCAGGATAATTCCATTGTAAGTGAACACGCTTTAAGACAATTCACTTTCGCGTGAATTATCCTGTTTATGGCCCCTGAGAAGATGCACGCCCCCACAGGGTCATCCCACAAGCTATAAAGTCCACGAGTTTGTTTGATAGATGTTTGACAGGTACTTTCTTTTCTTCAAATCAACATACATAAGTTACATAATCATGAACGTATAGGATATACAAAGTAAATTCAACACAAAGTCGTTTGACTTCCATAAGCAACGATATGAAAGAAAATGAATGATATAATATACAGTATGTATGTCTATGCAGCAGTAATTACAACAACAATTGTAGTTAAGAAACGATTATGCAGAAGGCCGCCATTATAAGCATTGCTTGAAAAGATGGCCGGCCGGAGGAAAAGATAGGGACGTACTAGATTCGTAACAATACAAATTCTGCTGCGAAGATAGCAGGGGAAAATAAACTATGATGTGTGATGGTGGTGAATGTGCGTGCAGGTGCTTGAAAGTGCACAAGGGCAGATATGCTGGAATTTAGAATAATAAAATTGGTTTGCTGGAAGAGGGGACGATATACGATGTTGCTATCGGGAGACCAACATTAATTATATAAATTGTTTGTTTTTAGTTCGTATTTGAGATATACTGTAATAAAATGTGATTCTTTAAGTTTGCTTTGAATGAAAACAAGGAGGCACACTGTTTCAGCTCCTCAGGAAGAGTGTTCCATGTATCCGGACCGGGATGTCTAATCGAATTTTGAGCAAGTAAAAGCTTTGGATTGCTTAAATGAAAATCGTGGGAACGACGGGTAGGGTATGAGTGAATATGGTCATTGGTTACTGGGGCATTATGAAAAAATGGTAATAAATTTCGAGTGTGTTTATACATAAATATGGCAGTTAGGTATCATGAGCTTTCAAAGTTTTCAGGCGATAAAATATGGGATCAGTGTGAGCCAAAAAAATTTGAATGTGTGCATACACGAAGAGCCTTTTTCTGGAGAAGAAAAATTGTGTTCAATTTGGTTTTGCTGCAGTTGCCCCATACAAATTTACAGTATATAACATATGGTAAAAATAAAGTGTTGTATAACATTATTAAAGTTTGATCATTAATTAAGTATTTTATTCTTCTTAAAACACAAGTTGCTTTAGATATTGCTGTTGTGATATTCTGGACATGAGTATTCCAAGTTAGATTGCTATCTAGGGTCACTCCTAGGAACTTGGTTGAATGTTTCTCAACAATGTTTGTATCATCAATAAAAATACTTTGAGGAAGGGTGGGTTGGGATTGAAGCGTATGAAAGTGTATAAAACATGTCTTATCAATATTCAATGAAAGCCTGTAGCTTTTAAACCATTTCGAGATGTTACTTAATTCCGTATTTAGTGTATCAACCAATGTTACATGTCCTTGTGGGAATAAAAATCATTAGTGTCGTCTGCAAATAAGATGAAGTTTAAACGAGGAGAGGAATTGATAATATCATTAATGTAAATTTAAAAAAAAAAAGTAGGGGCCCGAGGATAGATCCCTGAGGGACACCACATGACACGTTAGAATATGTTGAGTGACTGGATTTAAATGCAACATATTGTTTTCGATAACTTTGATAGATAACTTATGAACCACGACAGAGAAATCCCTCTCACGCCATAATTATATAATTTTTCAAATAAAATGTCATGATCGATAGTGTCAAAGGCTTTACTAAGATCCATAAAAACTCCAATTATGTGCTCCTTTTTAGTAAGCGCTTCAATAATACTATCGACAGATTTAATCATAGCATAATCGGTAGAAAATCCTTTCCTAAAACCAAACTGATTCGCATTTAATATTTCATTTTCAATCATGAACGAGTAGAGACGCTTGTAAACTACTTTTGCTAGAATTTTCGATATTGCAGGCAACAATGAAATACGTCTATAATTTTTCACCATTGAGGGATCTTCTCTTTTATAAATGGGGATAACTTTGGCGATTTTGAAAGAGTCTGGATACTTTCCGTTGAGTAGGAATAAATTCAATATATGGGTGAGAGGGGCTGCTAGGGGGTAAATTATTTTTTTCAACAAATTCACACTTAAGTTATCAGGCCCACAGGATTTGCTACATTTCAGAGATCGATGTGTATCAATAATTTCCTATTCATTAATTGGAGTAAAAAACAAGGAATTTTGATTACTTTCAAATAAGTAATCTTTATGATTTTTTATACAATTTATGGGAATAGATGCTGGTAAAGAAGGACCAACATTAACCCCCCCAAAAAATTGTTAAAAATATTTGCAATTTGGTCAGGATTGATAATGACATTCTCGTTATGAGTAATGCTGTCAGGACATTCCGTAGGTTTCTTTTTAAGTATTTCATTAACGGTCCGCCAAAGAGCACTTTATCGTCCTTATTAGATTCGAGTTTATTTGAAATATATGATTTACGTGAATCTCGAATAAAGGTATTTAGCTTATTTCTATATGTTTTATACCTTTTCACGTTTGCAGGAGTAGGTTTTCTCAGAGATATTTTATAAAGACGGTTTCGAGTAAGAATGGAATGTATAAGACCTTGAGTAATCCAGGGTTGCCGAGCTTTTTCCCTTCCATTTATTTTGGGAGTTAAAGGAATATGTTTATCATAATACTCTAATAATTTTTGTTAAAAAATTTCATAAGAAGAATTAACATCTTGGAGTTCAAAGACGTCATTCCACTGTTCTTCGAATAAATCTTGATTCAATGAATCAATATTTTGTGACGTTTCATTTCTAGTCATACACTTACGAGCCCACGAGCTAGACACCAAGTCAAACAGACCCATGAGCTACACATTCAGTAGGGCCTTATTTGCCGTATAGTGTCTAGTTTGTGGACCGTGTAATAGCTCGTGAGCCTTTTCTGCTTCATGTATGGCCTCTGCACACTGTGTACAGAGGGTAAATAAATTGAAGAAAACTCATTCCTCATCATTATCTTCACCCTTCTTTAAAAGTGGCTATCTAATTGTCTTTTATCGGTCAGCAAACACACAGGCAAAGGGGATGGACCAGTATTGCAAAAAGAAAATCATAATAGGGCCTACGCGCGCGCACACACACACACACACACACACACAATCACGAACAATTTAGGAAATACCTACTTGTAGTATTTTCTCTATATTTCGCAGTCGGTCTGTGAATATGCGCATCTTTCCCCTGGTTATCTACAATAAAAAAAACAAAAAACAAAACATTGACAGATCCAGGAAACGGATGCAAAAATAGCCCTAAAAGTTCTCTCTAGTTTATGATCGCTATTGTGGGAATTCCATCCTCCCTATTCACTGTTATGAACGGATCATAAAATTAGCGTCATAATATTATTTTGGATGGTCATCAATGACATAAACATTACATGCTGCCGCTTACTGTTACTTTAGATTCTTACACTTTACCCTTTGACACCCTGTCGTTACTCTGCTTCAAATGAAAACTTCTGTCATACATCGTTTTTAATGAGGAAAGAATCTTTAGTTTCTTCTGCTGTCAAAATTTGCTCATGCAATGAAAATTACCAACCTAATATGGGTATTTCTACTTCGAGCAGAAAATCGGCTGGAGCAATTTTTGAGGGAATTTGTTATTGTATATACACGGTAATAATAATCAATATGGTTGTACGACAAATTTACCGTCTGTTGTATTCAGCGGCCGGCAAGATGGGATGGAAGAGTTCCAGACCGGGGAATAGCTTGACCATCCTGGCAGTCTCATACACTGCAGTGTCGCGCTTCCCTCGATTACGAAACCTTGGCCACAGGTGAGAGTTATTGTGGACCCAAGGCCTCTCATATCAGAGTTCCAGTAACCATTAGACACATTACCGGGATTATCACAAAACTCTAAGGAAACTGTTGATAATGAAAACATGTATTGAAGCATTTTCTCCACCTTTGTTCATTGGGTCATCATGAAATCTACTTTCTTGATTTAAATATTTGGGCGACTGCATCCAAAACTTTTCAGAATTACACAACAAACGTAAATGTGCGACATCGAAGTGTGTGTTTTTTTTTTTCATAAATTTTAGACGCCACTTACCACCGTCATAGGCGATAGTGATTAAAAAAAAAAGAATGTTAAGTACAGTGATTCTATGATATCTGAAATTACGAATATTGATGAGTTTATATGGTTTGATGACATAAATATGTTATTAGAAATAAAGTAGCATTATGGTAATGTGAGAAATGACATGTAAATAGAAGTAGTGCAGATTCTTAAAATACACGTGAGTGTTACACCCTGGAATATTCACTCCAATGTAAATTCCACAACAGTTTCGGAGTTAATAAAATAATAGATCTCAGAGGGTTGTGCAAAAGACACTCAAGCGACGCAGACACCATATATACATGGATGTACGTATATGCCTACTCTGTTCCTCATGTCAGCCTAATTCACACTGGAAAAAAAGAAACGCACCCACCCAAGCAATTGTTTTTTGTTGTTCTTTTTTTATGGCTGGGTTTTTTAAAGTTCTTTATACGGGTCTATCATGAACTCTTTGTAAATTCTTTTGAAACAACAAGATCAGACAGAACAAAAATGTCTCTTATACAAAAGAGGAAAAATTATTCTAATGTCTTCTTCCGAATCCAATGTAGCAAATGGGAAATATTGGAAATTACCATAAGTGACTGAAAACGCATTTTCACGCCCAAAATGATCTAGAGTCTTTCAACAAAAATTGGAACTTCTTTCTCGCATGCTTACATGAAGAAGAAATCCGTTCAATACTGTACTTATCCAGCTTCATTTACCTTAAAACATATATCACATAGAATGACAAGATGGTTTCAGCCGCCGTAATAATGTGGACTGAGTATTTAGATAACAAAAGTTTAAAGGGACTGTACAGTACTGGTTGAGGTAGGGATTCATGTTTTGAACATTCCTAAGTGAAATAATGAAAAACCTCTTATGAAATATGAAAGAACATGTAATTTTAAGAAGGATTCAACGTTTGTTTGATGAAAATTGGTTTTCAAATGGCTGAGATATCCAAAAAAGTGCTAATAATAAAAGGCGACATGCCCCAACTTTATTAGGATCTCTTTGTTTCACCTTGTTTTTGCATATCTCAGCCATTTCAAAACCGATTTTCATCGAATAAACTTTTGATACCCCTTAGAACTGCATGCTCTTTGACATCTCATAGAGTGGTTTCTGAATATCTCGCAAAATGTTAAAAGCTAAATCTACACCTCGACCAGAACTGTACACACCCTTTAAGCTCTCATTCAATGACTTCCTTAAAAACCCAACTTTCAAGATAAATATTCATAATCTAAAGTTTTGAAATTCCAACGCTAAGACTTGAAATTTGTGACTTTGAAGGAAGCTCTTGGTTTGCTTATTATCATTATCGTCATTTACAGTCACGCAGACTTTCAAGCCTTTTTGTTCTGCTTTTGGCTTTATATCTACTACCTGTAACTTTTAGGATAACGTGACGGCGGGGAATTATGACATACATTATATAAATTGATAAACATACATACAAATATTTCATATAACAAACTTACGCGCAAGTATTCGAGTAGTTTCCGACGTTAGATTTTCAGTCTCACCTTCGCATTTCAGCTTGACAGCCTTGTTTTCGGGGCAATCGGTTCTCGTCGTGGAACACTCCGTTACACGTGTGTATGAAGGACCTGTGCAATAATTTCATTTTGAAAGTAAATGATGAATTGTGTAAAGGTTTAATCATTTCATTCTGCATGAAAAAAACATCTATGGACAGCAGTTATCTTGTTTTGCTGAAGAGGAGGAAAATCTTAAACATACTAAGTTATGTCTTTATTCCATAGATAGAGATTTTGTGTAGGAATGGATTCCTCACTCATAGGCCTACATAAGACAATGGTAGACATATCACATGAACTGTTACTCAAAATCTTTCAGCTTTCCTTCAAGTACAGAATGAGATGTATCTCGTTAAAAAAAAATAAATACTATTAGAACTTCTAAGCTTCTTGAAATAAGTAGTGCATGCATACATTTTGCTGATATCGTCACGTTTATTATTGGAGTCACCTTCAGGACACTGCAGCCGTTGAGTCCTGTCCCGTGCTGCTGTGGGCAATGTCTCGGGCGAGTACTCCTCTTCTGCTGGGAGGCCGAGCTCTTGACAGACCACTTTTGCAGTTTTGGCGTTAAATCCATCATAGCACACATATCTGTTTGGTTCCAAGACCACCAATCCTTCGTGGGGAGAGGGTCCCTCTATCAGTTTTACCGATGGTTCTTCTTAAAGATAAATGGACAGATTGACATGAAGGCTTTTACTGGATTGTTTGAAGTAGTATACTTGGCAATATTTTGATTACAGTTACAGTGGCCGGTCCAGGGGGAGCGCACCGGGCGTGTGCCCCTTTTATTTTGTTGTTAAAACAAAAGAAATAAAAGAAAAAATGTTGGGTAACCCCCCCCCCCCCTTTAATTTTGTAAAGGCGCTCCCTCTTCACAGAATTCCTGGATCCGCCCCTGGAGTTATACTGAGACAATGAATATTCTGCAGTCCAGCCTCATGGAGAAGTATTGAAATAAGAGATCTTCTTAAAAAGTTTGCATAATTTTTTTTTAGATCAGCTGATATAACAATTTCCACAGTCGGAGGTGAAATCGTTGCAGTATGTACTTTTTACGTTAAAGATTATGTAGTTGACATTCATAGTTGGGATTCAGTTTGTTATGGATGTTTTTCTTGTTCTGGCCTAGTATGAATAAATGAAGACATTTGAAGAGAAATGAAAAAGAAATAAAACACTCAAACAGCAAAGAAGCGTTGTCTCTGCCGCCATTATTTTGGCATGTCTTGTTTTATTTATTTGAGTGTGTTTAGATATCATCAAAAACTATAAAATGTCTCTCCATCAAAAAGCAAAAACTATCATGGAAATATGTGATAGCAACATTGTGTCCAAGTATGTGTGCATGTTTTGTTTTGTTTTTTATGTAAAAGAGAAGAGGAAATTTGTGAAATACAATGACAATTGAATGAAAGTGTTAAAGGGATTGTACAGCATTGCTGGAGATGAGGTTTGGGCTTTAAACTTTTTGAAAGATACCAAGAAACCACTTATGAAATAGTACAGAGCATACCATTCTAGGAGGAATTCAAAGGTTATTAGATGAAAATTGGTTTTGGAATGACTTAGACATCCAAAAACAAAGTAAAACAAAGCTATCCTAATAAAAGGTAGGTCCCATCTTTTGTTAGGATTACTCTGTTCTGGATCTCGCCAGCAAATTCAAAACCAATTTTCCTCAAACAAATGTTTAATATCTCTTGGAATCACATGCTCTTTCATATTTCCTAAGAGGTTTCTCATTATCTCACCAAAGAAATGTTAGAAACCTAAAGTTAGGTCTCAACCAAAACTATACGATACCTTTAATGAGCTGATTTAGAATAGAGTTGCACACTAAGTTACCTAAAAGCCAAAGAAAAATCAAAGTTCGCAACAATTATCATTGGAATACTTGACTTTAATCCAAAACGTTGAAATTTAATCATTTTATTAGGGACAAACTACAGTCAAAACATAAAGAAAACTGGTGTAATTTGATGGACTCGTAATGATACTCAAGCACGCTATTCCATAGCTCAGATTGCTTTTACCAAAAAAAATACAAAAATATTGAACAATTTTGTGGCTTGTATAGATCTCATTTTGAGGACTGTACTACTAAAGGGTTGCAGTAAATGGACTAAGTATTGATTTGTCGAATACAACATATTTTTCCAAGTACACACAAGTCTAATATTATTTCCCTTCCATCTGCTTCCGGTGTCTATTATCATTGCTAATGTCGTTTGCAAAACATAACGCTCACTGGGTCAAATACATCGTCATGGTCTTCTGTCTTGCTTGGTATAATAAGTGAACGATTAAAGATGATGGAATTTCTACTCCGTGTTAGCTTGATACAATACATGAACGTCACTATTGTGGTTACTTACCATCGAAGCATTTCACGCTCAGAGTAAAGTTAACTGGGTAGATATATATACCATATCCAAAGCTTGGTCCGATGGGTCAGTGATAAAAAGGGGGAAGTCTGGTTGTGATTCTGAATCAAAATCAGAGATGTTTCGTTTGCTTTTTCGTCTTGAATGTAAACTCCCATTAACTCGTTGTTCACAGACTCAATTTCACAAAGAATTCGTCGTCCACGAGGTGCCTGTATAACCCAGGTATAACTGGCGACGCAATTTTCATCACATGATATCTCACGCTCCTGTGAATTTCCCGAACAATTCAGTGTCAGATCTGCAGGACATAAAACGCAGAAAAGGGGGCTCACATCATTCTGCCGGTGAATACATGGAATTGTATGGACAGGAAGACCAGGATGTCTCAGATCTCAAATGAAATAGTTTTTGAAAGACATTAATGGGAGTATTATGTCTAAATTTTACTCAAGACTTCTAGTCCAGAGACATGCATGGGTTCAGAAGAAAAAGGAGTCTGTCAACTCTTACCGAGAATAAGAATAATATTTAGGACAGTATTAGATCAAAACAGCTATATCTTAGCCAAGAATATGGTAGGGAAATATTGTTAAACTACAGGTATGTGTACATATTCAAGTGCAATGGTTTGATGAGATATTAGTGGTAGGAAGAAATATGAAAAGATACCTACACGGCGTGTCAGATTCCAGTGCCAAGGATGTCAGAATAGGATTAGAAAAGATGAGAACGGCAAACAACCATGCTAGGTATGCCATTTTTCCCGTGATGGCGAAAAAATAATACAAATTACTATTCGTAAGCAGTGGAAATTGTCGATAGATCCCTGCATGGCTGAGGAAGAAAGACATAGACACTAAAATGTGTCTTCATAGAAGTCGTACGCAATGTGTGCAATGCGATTTTGTCATGAGTAAAATGAGCTGCCCGAATGCGCATGTTGAGACTGCGCAACTATATACACAGCCACTCCCTACATGATCATAAAAAGAGGAGAATTTATTTTTTATTGTATCGCAATGTCTCACAAGTAATTTACGACTCCCAAGGAAGCGAAACGATGTAAACATACCACTCAACGGTGCCAATCATGTATTTCCTCTTTTGTATATCATGCTTTGGAATTCAGTGTTATTGTGACGTATCAAAATCAAAATTTACCATGCTCTCAGGGAAGCGCAACATGATATGCAAGCACCATTAAAGAGTATCATTTATCTGTTTGAAATAATATTAAAAGGCCATTTCGCTGTCACTCTTTCGATCAGTGTCCTCTCAATACTGCTTTCGAGTGTACGATCATTGTTGGATGAGGACTTTATACTTATGTTTTCAAATTATCTCACGAACATAATATTGGTTTCGAGTCTACGACCATTTCTGGATAAGGACGTTGTACTTCATGTTATCAAATTATCTCATGAAGGTCTTCATCAAGATTACCAAAACTGCAGGCAGCATAAGCTCCAGCTTAAGTAGTATTATCATATCATATATCACTGAGGTTTGACAGGCCGCCTCCGCCCGCTAAGCATAAAGCTATTAAGATATTTAGTGTATGGAAGATGTCCAGAATAAAATAAAGTCCGACATGTTAATGTTGAGGAATTAAAAAGTGTATTACTTCACAAACATCCAATTATTTTTACAGGTGATAAAGGACCTGTGTGAAACGTGTAATTTCTAATGTTTCCACACTATATTAGTGTTATTTTGATGTGTGGTTTGGAATGTAATCATGTGTGACCAAATAGCCGTGACGTTGTCGAGCTGCACGCTGACGTCGACAAGTTAACACACACCAATCTTTGCTGAACTCGATGACAGCAGATTATCAGCATTCGACAGTTTGTGAAGTTTAATTTCTTATTTTATCAATCATTTCTATAAAGAAAATACGCTATAGTTTTGTGGCATGGTATAGTAAAAAAAAAAAAAAGAAAAAAAAAAAAAAAAATATATATATATATATATGCATCCTTTTAACAGAGCTGAATCTTTTGTACCTCCTCTTTATGTATTGGTTTGCGGAGGTGTAAATGGTCGAACTGGGCAGCGAGTTTCAAAGTCATTTGGAATTGGGGAAGTACGATGTCTGAAAAACCTGCAGTTCGGGCAAAAGGAACATGAAATTCGTGCCCATGTCCTCTGAGTGAGCCTCTGGTGGTTGGTATAAGGTAGTTGCTCATGGGTATGTCTACCATGCAGTGGATGATATGGTCGATCGTAATGACCTTTTATTGAGCCCTTCTCTCTTCCAAAGTCGGAAAGTGTAGTTTGCAGAGCATCTCAGAGACGCTGCTAGAGCTTTTGAAGTCACTGAAGATGAACCTGGTGTACCGGCGTTGTACCTTTTCCAGACTCTGAGTAAAGCACTTTGGTAGATGAATCCGAAACTTAACAGCCATACTCGAGAATGGGCCGTAGTGCCCTCAATGACTTGTAGCACATGATCTTGACATGCATCTGGCAAGAATCGATATTTCTATGTAAAAATGCCCTTGTTGATTTGCCTTCTTGGTAAGCTGGCTAATGTGATGATGGTTCCATTCTCTCTCTCTCTCTCTCTCTCTCTCTATATATATATATATATATATAAAATATATAATATATATATAATATAAATAATATATAAATATATATATATATATATTAATATATATAATATATAAATATATATATATATATATATATATATATATATATATATATATAGATAAGTAACAAAGCTGCCACAAAGTTCATGCTGTATTCACCAACGGTTTATTTCTTCACACAAATTTTCGAGCGTCTCGCCGCCCTTTCTCAAGTGTTTATGCTGTATTCACCAACGGTTTATTTCTTCACACAAATTTAACACTTGAGAAAGGGCGGCGAGACGCTCGAAAATTTGTGTGAAGAAATAAACCGTTGGTGAATACAGCATGAACTTTGTTGCAGCTTTGTTACTTATCTTTTTATCTTGCCAACACGTGGACTACCTTATCAACATATATACATATATATAGATATATATATATATATATATATATATATATATATATATATATAATACGTGTTGTCATTTGTTGCAGATAGTGGGAGAATAAACACACTGCATAATATACATGTTTGCAGCTATAGTTTAGGCACTCGTCACTATCAAAGAAAAACATCACAGATCTCCTTTTGACATCATTAACGCTCTGTGTGCCTTAGCTGCACATTAATCTCCTGTACACAGGTTTGTGCTTGAAATCTGTGCAAGTTTGACTCTTTCGCACGGAAAGGATTAACAATACCGCGGTGAATCTCAGGCCATGCAGGCTGTGAAAGAAACGGGGGAAATAGGTAAAGTGAAAATGGGAGAGCAGAGCTACTGGAGCTGCTTTCATTTTTTTTTTTTTGTGCGTTACACCATCAGCCATGGGAGCCTTCCGAAGATTATACATGTATTACTTTGACATCCACCCCCCAAAGAAAACAAAAAGTCACATGATTCCATTATTCCCATTTAACAAACATTTTCACACGCAATTCCGTAAAAGGAGACACTCAGATGAACACGTACCTGAATTTTCTTATTATGCAATCAATCGTAAAATCGACTGAAGAAATGGCTTAGAACAGCGATCGCGATAGGACAATTTGAGGATTATCATTAACCAATGCACAAAATTTGACATTTGAATTACATCGGTTGTATGTTCCCACATTTGTGTCGATTAAAAGTCAGTTAAGTTAACACACCATGTAAGCAGGCACTCGCAACTAATCTTGTAGACGACCATATAAAAAATCATTAAAAAAAATATTAGTATCACTGAAGAAAATACAAGCTTCAGATTTCAATTACTTTGTCCTATGTGATCTCAAAAATATGATAGATGTGAAGTCAGTTAAGTTACCACACCATGTAAGTATAGGCGTTCTCAACTAATCTTGTAGACGACAAAAAACAGGAAGAAAAATAGATTCACTTGAGGACTCTGGCCATGTTCATGTCGTGAGAAGCAACAGCATGCACGTGATGGCAGAACACAACTGTAATGCACACTCCTTGTCAGTGCATTTAAGTGTGACAGAATAGAGTGCTTGATTATAAGGTCTCTTTGAACTTCTAACAGCTTTAAAACAAACGAATAGACAGGATATTTGATAACAACTTGAAAATGTCAATCATCAATTACACTTGACTGCTTGAATAGAGTAAATTTACGACTATTGTAAGTATATTGATTTCATCAGTGTTTTCGTATCTGTTAAACAATTTAAAAAGAATAGAGTATCTTGTGTCGCTATGATGTAGTGAATGAATCAAAGATTTTTATCTGAGCATTGTTTCGATTATCGACCACATCAGCAGGGTGGGTTAATAACATCAGCTATTCATAAAGCTTTCGGTTTCCAACACGGACTTCAAACCACATCACATAATCAGTCTTCTTTATACTCCATAGGAAAGTTGACTGGCTTACTCAATGTCTATGAAGAATTTAGAATCTCGCCGAAGACTTTTTTCACCATAATCATGGAAGGGTGAATTTTTAATGATGTTACAATTATTGTAGTAAACGTTAAAAAGGGCAACATGGCGAGCGTAAGGACACTTCAACGTATTGAGATAATCGATTGATGCCAGGTAATTATGTCGGGAGGTTAGAATGTCAGAGGTAAGCCTTAATAATTGTTTTGGGATTTTTCTTATTCGCTTTATTTGCGATCTGAGAAGATGGCTGGATAGCCAACATTCACCTGTACTAGCTGGTCTTCTTTGGGGTCCTTGGAGCAGTGGGACCATTTCACCTGGTTAAACACTCTGCTCTTTGCGATGAACAACCGAAGCGGGATCTTTTACATGCATTTGTTGTGACTCTCTCACACACGGGACCTCCATTTTATGTCTCATCCGAGGGACAGAGTATTTTGCCTCTTAAAGAGGGACGGTATGGTTACACACATCTGCCTAACATCGTTCGATTAGACGCGGAAATCGAATCCGTGTCCTTTGGATCTGGTGGGCAGACGAGCTACCAACTGATCCAATTCACCACTCTTAATGTCAGGGGTTAAAAAGAAAGAAAAAATATAAGAGGTTAAAATGTCAGAGGTAACGATATAAGAGGGGAAAACGTCACAGGTCAAATGCAATACGAAATCAACCAGGCAGTGGCGTATCTAGGGGGGGGGGGGGGGGCAAGGGGGGCACGTGCCCCGGGGCGCCACTCCTTGGGGGGCGCAAAAAAAACGAAGAAGAAGAAAAAAAAAAAAAAGAAAAGAAAGAAAAGGAGAAGAAGAAGGAAAAAAAAAAAAACTCGCCCGGAAGGGGGGAAGGGAGAAAGGTGGGGGGGGGGGGAGAAAAACTAAATCAAACAAGATAAAAACAAAACATGATGATGACGCGGACAAAATGACAATGTTTATTGTGTTCACACAAAAATTCCATGTTCTGTGAGCTGAAATACACAAATTTTCGCCTCGCTCGCTGCGCTCGCTCGCCAAAATTTATGTAAAAAGGAAGGTAAGAACAAAACGTGATGATGACAAAATGACAGTGTCTATTGTGTTCACACATGTCATTTTATATTTAGCAGGCAA